>JAEQBH010000870.1:87500-194924 GCA_016808115.1 Tetrastigma voinierianum | reverse complement strand
TTCGGGAATGTTAGCCCGATTCCGCTTTCGATGCTGGCGTGCGTGCGCTATCGGACAGGCTTCCGTCTCTTAGGATCGACTAACCCATGCAAGTCTTAGTTCACATGGAACCTTTCCCCTCTTCGCCTTCAAAGTTCTCATTTGAATATTTGCTACTACCACGAGATCCGCACCGGCGACCGCTCCCGCAGGGCTCGCGCCCCGGAGTTTGCGCGGCAGCCGCGCCCTCCTGCTCATCGGGGAGCTGCAGCCTTCGCAAATGACCGGAACATAGATTGGCGGCAGCGCCATCCATTTCCGGGGCTAAGTTGATTCGGGAGGTGAGTTGGTACACACTCCTTAGCGGTTCGACTTCCGCGAAGGCCACCGTCCTGCTGTCTTAATGCGACCAGCACCTTTGTGGGTTCTAGGTTAACGCGCGATTGGGCAAGTAACCGAACTTCCGATTCATCCGCATCGCCGATTCACCTTACCAAAAATGGACCACTTGGAGCTCGATTCCATGGCCCGGCTCGATGGAGCAGCCGTAAATCCTACTATTTAAAGTTTGAGAATAGGTCGGGAATTGGTTCTGGCTGGAGTGCTGTCAGTAGGCTTTACCCGATAGAACTGCGCGACTCAGGGCGTTATACGAGGGAAACTTCGGAGGGAACCAGCACTAAATGGATTCGATTAGTCTTTAGCTATACCGGTCAGGCAGGCAGTTTGCCGCGTCGGTGCTCGGCTGCGGGCCTCCACGCTGAAGTTTCCTACGGATTCGCCGCTCGGGCATAGTTCCACCGTCTTTTGGGAGTCCCAGACCAGTGTGTCTCTCACTCGGGCCTTCTCGGAAGATCAAAGGTCGGTCAGCCAGTGCACCCGCGAGAAGTGGTGATCCGCCGATAAAGCTTCCACTCACGCCTTACGGGTTTACTAGCCAGTTGGCTAGCACACATGGACTCTTGGTAGTGTTTCAAGAGCGGGTGAATAGAGCCAGTGGCCAAACGCCATGGCGCCGCAGTGCCGCATGCCGGAGGAAAATGCGCTGCATTCCGCGATGTCAGGAAGACGGCGTCTCCGCCGGGTATGACTACAGCCGGGCTTGGGTCGCCGCCGAGCCCGCGTCGGTCCGCCCGGTCGTCGGCGGACCGGCGGATCGCCGTTCATCCGTAGGGGCAATCGCGGCCCCATCCGCTTCCACTCCCGACAATTTCGGCACTCTTTGACTCTCTTTTCAGAGTCCTTTTCATCTTTCCCTCACGGTACTTGTTTTACTCATCGATCTCACCCGTATTTAGCCTTGGACTAGATTTACCGCCGTTTGGGGCGCATTCCCCCAAACGGCAGGCTCGTCGACAGTGCCTCGTGGTCACGGCGGGGTGGAGCACGGCAGGAGCTCTCACTCTCTCTCCGGCGCCTTCAAGGGACCCAGGCCGGTCGCGGCGGGGGCCGCTTCTCAGGAACTGGTCGGACGGCGGGACCGCCCGGGTTCTCAAAAGTTGGAGAAGCACTGCGGTTCGCTCGTCGTTGCTAAGGGACTCCTTGTAAGTTTTCTTTCCTCAGAAACATTGATGATATGCTTAAACTGGGCGGGTGTTCCCGCCTGACCTAGGGTGGCTGTCGAGGTTCTCGGGCCTTTGCATGGTGCCAGTCGCGAAGCGCCCGCGCGGCGTGGAGATTCTCCTGCGCCTCCTGCAGGACGAGGGGAAGAAGGATCGGGGTTCGTTCAAACCACAGCTTATCGGCGTACGCCGCCCTTGAGGCAGTTGCACAACCAACCCACGGGCCCGCGATGTTCCATGGGAGGCCAATGTCCGCCCCGCTCAGGCCCCTTGCCAGTGATAGGGGTGGGAGCGGCGTGCGTGGCGCCAGGCGGGCGTGCCCTCGACCTAATGGCGTCGGGAGCAACTTCTCAAAGACCGATGATTCCGCGGGATTACGCAATTCACACCAAGTATCGTATTTTCGTTCTTCGCCGATCCACGAGCCTAGATATCCGTTCAGAGTTGTTTTGTAGATTTAAACTACCCGCCTTCGGCGCGCGTGGCGGCGGCGGGATGGCGTTGTTCGTTGTATTTTCCTTGGCGTTTTCCTGCAAGGGTTCGATTGTTGGTGGATCGGGAAGGTCCCTAGCAAGACGCGCCCCCATGCGGGGCGAGAGGGCAAGGCTCGCGGCGCCCGCCGATCCATCGGAGCGGTGGAGGGCTCACGCGCTCACGCCCTCGGCGGGTTGTTAAACCGCGTGTTCCACGAATTCGTTTAATTGATAGGTTGACAATGATTCTTCAGCGGAGTTCACCTACGAGGAAACCTTATTCACGACTGCCTCACTTTATCTAAATGATAAGGTTCGGTGGACTTCTACGCGAAGGCGTCGCGGCGGCGAACGCTCCACTTGTCGCCCGCGTCCAGAGACACTTCACTTGGACCATTCAATCGGTGGGACGACGGGCGGTGTGTACAAAGGGCAAGGACGTAGTCAGCCTTGGTGATGACTCGCGCTTACTAGGAATTCCTCGTTGAAGACCAACAATTGCAATGATCACATCCCTCATGATGGAATTTCAAAGATTACAGGGCTGTCGGCGAGGCTATAGACTCGTTGAGATACATCGGTGTAAGCTGACGTGCGGCGGAACATCCCAGGGCATCACGGACTGTTGTGCCTCAAACTTCCTTGGCCTAAGCGGCCATAGTCCCTCCTAAGAAGGCTGGCTGCGGAGGATCACCTTAGCATAGCTAGTTGAGAGTACGAGGTCTCGTTCGTTAGCAGGAATTAACCGGACAAATCGCTCCTGCTTGGAACGGCCATGCACCACCACCCATAGAATCAAGAAGAGCTCGATCTGTCAATCCTTACTATGTAATACGGACACGGTAAGTTTCCGGAGTGTTAGTCAAATTAAGCGCAAGCTCCGCTCCTGGTGGTGCCTTGTCCAAATTCCTTTAAAGTTTGACCTTGCGACCATACTCCCACGGAACCCAAAACTTTTGATTTCTCATAAGGTACGGCGAGTCTAAAGCAACATCCGATCCACACGGTCGGCATCGTTTATGGTTGAAGTTGGACGGTATCGCGATCGTCTTCTAGCCCCGAAACTTTCTTTCTTGATTAAGTAGAAACATCCTTGGCAAATGCTTTTGCGGAGTTGTTAGATCTTTCATAAATCCAAGAATTTCTCGACTATGAAATACGAATGCTGAAACATCCTGGTAATCATTACTCCAGTCGAAGGCCCGACCGCAATGGGGTAGAAATCTGTGATGTTATCCCATGCTAATGTAATATAGTAGGCTTGCTTTGAGCACTCTAATTTCTTCAAAGTATGGCAGGAGGCACGACCCGGCGGTCAAGACCGGGGAGGCATCGCGGTAGAGGGACAAGAGGACCGGTGCACACCGTAAAGAAGCGGACCGACCACGACCCATCCCGAGAGTCCGACTACGAGGCTTTTAAGCGCAACAACTTAAATATCACCTTCGGGCTGGTCACCGCGGCTGCGGCACGAACTTGCCCTCAATGGATCCTCGTTAAGGGTTTAGATTGTACTCATTCCAGTGCAGGACTCAAGGCCGGTATTGTTATTTATTGTCACTACCTCCCAGGTGTCGGGATTGGAGTGAATTTGCGCGCTCTTTGTGGCTTCATGGATGTAGTGGCCGTTTCTCGGGTTCCCTCTCCGGAGATCGAACCCTAATTCTCAGTCACCGAAATCAGCCACCATGGTAGGTGTCACCGCAGATAAAAACCATTTACAATTTTTTCTTCTAATAATGCGGTTCTAAGACGTGTCTTAGACAACCTTTCATCTAAGAGCACATCTGACAACAATCAATGAGCGAGGCACCCGATCAATTACGGGTCTCAACCCAACTTGTTCTTTTATTAACAAGGCTACTCTTTACAAAACTGCTGTGCACTAAGCACATGAATACATGAACACCCTTGCAGAGATAGACCCCCAAACTCTGAAGTTCTAACCCCTACAAAGGCTAAGGCTGGAGCCTTTTATACCACATCGAAGCACCCGCTTTGAGTCCCTTCTCCAAAGTTCACGTTTTTGGCGAAGCCTTGGATCCCTTCCCTCGAGGCGTTTTTCAAATCCGGTGCGATGCGCATCAGCACCTTTGCTTCCAGTCATGATGGAACGTATGGAGTGCAGGCCCCGTATCTCGGCCCAGCTGTCTTACCCAACGTGACATAGCCCAAGCTTTGCTTGATCGATCCCAAGCTTGTTTGCACCTCTTCCCATGATCATGGCCCGTTGGTGTTGGAGCCATGGGTTTGCACCCTCCATGTGGCTCCGGCCAGCTCACGGCTTCTCTTGCCCAGCTCTTGGTCGGTCCCGACCCACGCCCGCCTACCTTGGCGGTCCCGTGCGATGTCATGTCCCGACCCAGTTCAAGATCCATACTGGTCTTGCACGCATGTTGTGTGCCGCGCACGCATCTTGTGTGCCTTGCCCTATTCTACATCGCACATCTTGTCGCAGTGACTTTTTGGGCGTGTAGCTACTGTATCTGTATGGCGAGTCAAGATTACCTGCGTCTTTGTCTTGTGCACATCTGCCTTGAGGTGCGCATCGCTGTCACCCAGCGTCCAGAGCCGAGTGGAGTCACGCATCTATCTGCCTTGGCCCGCCTACATGTCGGCGACCAGCCGGCACAGGCGCGTTCCCGCTAGTGTCATAGCCAGCGGCAGGCGCAGTACTGTGTCTTGTAGCGGCGTGAAGTGTGGCCGGCTGGCGTGCCTGTACGTAACTGCCGGCTGGGCGCCTTTGCACGAAGTGTTCGCCTCCAACGTGCACCGCACACTGCCTTCCTTTTGCTCCTCATGGGCGGAGGCCATATGGGACATGCTCGGTTCGGTCATGTTTGGAGGAAATTGCTGTTAGGCCCGCACTATCCTACCATCGAAAGTTGATAGGGCAGATATTTGAATGATGCGTGTGGAAACCACGATGTGTCTTGTCCAGTCGAGTTATCATGAATCATCGAACAACGGGCATAGCTGCGTCGACCTTTTATCTAATAAATGCATCCCTTCGGAAGTCGGGGTTGTTGCATTATTGGCTCTAGAATTACTACGGTTATCCAGTAGCAAGTACCATCAAACAAACTATAAGCGATTTAATGAGCCGTTCGCGGTTCCGCAGTCCCCGAATTAGTTAAGCTGCCACATGCGGCAATCTTTGAGACAAGCATATGACTCTTTGGCGGGATCAGCGGGTGGCATTCTTGCTTCTTGTCCAGACCGCATGCACCTGGCCTAGACCACAATGGGTGGCCGGGAGCCATGAGCGATCGTCATTATCTGGCGATCCTAGCGATAGGCAGCTTAAGCTCGGGCAGCTAGGTGATATCATTAGATCCCATGCGATGTTAAAAGGTTTCCATCGAGAGCACGAGCCATCATCATGGCCCATTGTGGAAACCCCTTCGCATGGTCACGCGTAGAAGGAATTACATAGACACGATGATCGCTGCAAGGTCCACTTTGCCCCCATGAGCGAGCTAGGTGGAAAGGCAACATTCGAGGAAAATTCCATCGATTAGGGAAGGCAACACGGGAACCATTGACTAATAACGTGCCCAAGGCTTGATTCAAAGCGCTTTGTAGCTAGAATGAGGAGGACGTGGGGTAATAGTTCGTTGCACGAGCAAGGGAGCCCTACCAGCCCACATTACCCAAACACCACTCACCACATCATCGGGTTGACTTCAAGATGCACCGCACACAGGCAGGTGACTAGTTAGGGTTGTCTCTGAGAAGCACCAGGAAGCAACAAGTGATGCCTTTGTAGTACCATTGTAGGCATGAGAAGGAATGATAACACTATTTTCAAACAGCCAGAATAGTTGGTCAAGCAACAGGAAGACAAGCTGGGCAGCAAGATTGCAAGCCCTAAAAGCAGGTCTAAGCCACCATGTCTAGGCGATGAACTAGATGAAGTGCCATGTCTAGGCATGTGCACTTTCGGCGAGCAGCGTGCCTGGGCATGTCATGGCACTAGTCCAGGGCACCGTGTAGGCAAGGCACTAGGGAGGAGGAGCTAGTGCTAAGGCAGGAGCCTAGGCCAAGCAACCTTGCCTAGGCGGGCCACTAAATAAGGAACCTTGCTTAGGCAAGGCACTAAGCCAGGAACCACGCCTGGGCATGGCACTAGCACCTTGCCTAGGCATGCACTAGTGAGGCTACATGCTAGGCATGCACTAGGATAAGGCAGGTACCCTAGCCAAGGCACTAAGCAGAGGCACCATGGCTCAGGGACAAGAGGCATGCTTGCAATGTGGGGGAACAATGATCATAGGCTTGGGAGGCGAGGGCGAAGCGGCATGGTGTCTTAGGCAACTGAGTCGACAAAGGCGCATGGGAGAGCTAGCAACAAGATAATTGTCTAGTGTACCAAGCAATCGGATGTCAGGGACTTGGGAGTGGCATATGAGCACGCCCGTACCACAAAATTAACATGGGTGTGTGCCACTTGTGAGGGCGGCCATGACGGCGTGCCTAGGCCATGGCACCATGCCTAAGCAAGGCACTAAGCCGAGTGTCACGAACTCATTCTCTAGACCCCAACATCCTATGGGAAGGATCCCTCAATGGGCACAAGAGAGCCCCTCAAGCCCATATATAAAGAAGGGAATGTTCTAGAGCCTTATGGAGACTTCTATGACCAAGCTATATGGAATGTTCTAGGGCTACGGAGAAGTCTACAATTGTAGAAGATGTTGGAAGTGTCCACACTTGTGTAGAAAGAGTGTGTGGAATAATGTGGAAGAATATGGAAGACCATGGAATATGGGAGAATATTCTAGAAACTTCCATAGAGTAGCCTTGTAACCACATATTACATAGTAGAACTCTCTACCTCTAGGTTAGTAGAAGTCTTCTAGGTTACACACACTTCCATTCATTTGTATATAAGGAGGTGGTGGCCTCATTTGCAAGCCACCAACAGGGGGCAAACCAAGAGCTCAAAGCATTGTAAGAGTTATTCTTCAATAAAGTAATCTTCTTTCAAGTGTTCTCTCAAGGGTTCTCTTCGGCTTCAAAGCGTAGGTGAAGCGAGCAGCAAGCAAGGCACGTGGGAGGTTGACTTAGCAACATCGAAAGGGCGAGTTGTCTAAGTGCCGCACGGGAGCTTAGCGGGAAGACTAAGTCCGTGACAGTTGGTATCAGACCTTTGGTTGCGACGTGTGGGAATTACTTGGAGGATACAATGTCGAGCTCTCATGTAGAAGAAGTTCAGGCAAGTCGAGGAAGGGGACCTTGACCCTCCCGCTAAGGGGAAGGGGAAAGAAGGACAAGAACATCTCGTGGTCTCTCACAAGCTTGGATAGTCGGGTGGCGGGTTGGAGATCGCGATGGCGGACCTGAGAAGGGGAGGGAGTGGACCTCATGAAGCCCAGGCATGGAGAAGGCGGGTGGAGGATCTCAGGGTGCGAGATCGAGACCTTCAGAGGAGGGCTTGCATGGATCGCCGGTCCCGGTGGTGTTGCATGAGGAGTTCATGAGGGTCCTAAACATGCTCGCAAGCTTAGAGTCAAGGGTGGAGGTCTTGACTAAAAGCATGAAAAGGAGCTAAAGTAGTGGCCATTTATGACGGTGTCGGCTCGAGTTATGGCCACCATGAAGCGCGGGTGGAGGTGCGGAAGCCACACACTTCAGCTGGGAAGGGATGCTAGGAGCTTGATAACTACGTGGCACATGGAAGATATTTTGAGGCGATGGCGCTAGCAAGCGGGGCTACTAAGGTGCGCACCGCTACTCTCTATCTCACGGAAATGAAATGCTACTCACATGGTGGCGTAGAAGGTTTATGGATATAGAAAAAGGACTATGCACCATAGACACGTGGGCGGATTTCAAAAGAGAAATCAAAAAGCAATTCTACCCTGAGGATGTGGGATATATGGCACGTAGAAAGATCAGGCATCTCAGGCATACGGGATCGATCCGTGACTATGTCAAGGAGTTCTCCTCCTTGATGCTTGAGGCACCTGATATGAATGAGAATGAGCTTCTCTTCAACTTCATGGAGAACCTACAAAAATTTGGGCCGGAGAACAAGAGTTAAGGAGGCAGTGGTGTCCAAGACTTAGCCGCAGCCATGGCAGCGTAGTCGCTCATGGATTTTTCGAAGAGGAGACTTCGTCTCGAGGACGAAGCCATCTTTCGAGGGGTAGCCATAGAAGCAGGTGTGAGGGAGAAGGGGTACCTCTGAGGGTTCGGAAGATAGGCTGCGGCATGGATGGGGAGAAGGGTGCCCTTAATGCTACCGGGGAATGGTAAGGGCAAGGTTCCCTACACTAGGGAAGATAAAGGCGGCCCATGACGGCGGGATGCGCACGAAAATTTGAGGTGCTTCCTATCGATGGTCCGCATTTGACAAGGGAATGTCCTAAGAGGAAAGCGCTTAGTACCCTTATCGAGAAAAGTGAGAAGACGATGGAGGATGCACGCATGGGTTCGATACAAATGTTAGGCGCCCTCCAAGTCATGCCCAAGGCTAGTCCACAAGGGAGCGAGGCAGGAGAGCAAACAAAGGAGTAGCTTGACCACGGGGGCCGAAGGCATCCTTAAGGGTAAGGAGAAGTCAGTGGGCAAGACTACACGACACTCCAGGCCTCGACCAACTGGGTACCAGCAGAAGGCTGAAAGCTCGCGGGAGAAGGAGGTGGAGACTATCCTAGCTGAACGGGTCACTAGGAAACAGGGAGTCCCTCCAGTGCGAGAGTACCTGGTTTGGTGGAAGGGTTTACCAAAGCGAAAGGCTAGCTGGGAGCGTGAGAATGCGTTGGGAAAGTTCACAGATTGGAACCGACGGTTCGAGACTGCTGTATCGACGGGGTCGTCGATGGCATGGGTGGGGGAGAGTGTCACGAACTCACTCTCTAGACCCCGACATCATGGGAGGATCATCCTCGATGGGCCTGAAGGCCACTCGAGCCCATATAAAGAGAAAGGGAATGTTCACAGAGCCTTATGGAACTTCTATGACAAAGCTATATGGAATGTTCTAGAAGACTCTGGAGAAGTCTACACAATTGTAGAAGATGTTGGAAGTGTCCACACTTGTGTAGAAGAGTGTGGAATAATGTGGAAGAATATGGAAGACCATGGAATATGGGAGAATATTCTAGAAACTTCCATGGTAGCCTTGTAACCACATGTACATAGTAGAACTCTCTAGAATCCTCTAGGTTAGTAGAAAGTCTTCCTAGGTTCTACACACTTCCATTCATTTGTATATAAGGAGGTGGTGGCCTCATTTTACGAGAAATACTGACTTGAGAACGAGCAAGGCTCTCAAAGCATTGTAAAGAGTTATTCTTCAATAAAGAGTAATCTTCCTTTCAAGTGTTCTCTCAAGTTCTCTTCGCTTCCAAGCCGTGGGTAGAAGCCAAGCTTAGCAAGCAAGGCACGTGGGAGGTTGACTTAGCAACATCGAAGGCGAGTTATCCCGAAGTCTTATACGGGAGCTTAAGCGGGAAGACTAAGTCCGTGACACGGCGCGCGTACCCTAGACATGCACTAGGCAGAGGCATGCGCCTAGGCATGCACTAGGTGAAGGCACCTTGCTAGGCAAGGCTAGGCGAAGCACCATGGCTAGGCATGCACTAAAAGCGGGCACCGCCGTGCCTGGCGAAGGCCCATGCCTAGGCATGAGACAAGGCCAAAGCAACAGTGAGCTGGGCCATGCACTAGGCCGAGGAGCACCTGTGCAGGCATGCACTAGGCCGAGGCACCTGTGTCGAGGCATGCACTAGGCGAGGCACCACTGTCTAGGCATGCGCAGGCCGGGGCACCCTGTCGAGGCATGCCTTGGGCCGGGGAGCACCTGTCGAGGGGCATGCCGCTGGCCAGGGCACCATGCTGGACGGGCACTAGGCTTGACCTGCCTGTCTATGGGCATGCACTGGGCCTGGGCACCACTGTCGAGGCATGCTAGGCCGGGGCACCATGCCCAAGCAGGGCACTAGGCCACGGGCACCTTTCGAGGCATGCACTAGTAGGGGCACCATGCTGAAGCAAAGACCTTGGGCACATGCAGGTGTCTAGGCAAGGCAGGGCAGGGGCACCATGTCTAGGCAAGGTACTAGGCGGGGCAGGTGTCTGAGCAAGGTGCTAGGCCTGAGCGCATGCCTGGGAGGATGCACGCTAGGCGGAGACAGCGTGGAGGCAGGGGCATGCAGCCCGGCTCGAAGCCACGTGGGAGGGGGGTGGGGGTGGGGGCAACGTGGGGAGGAGCCGAGGCATGCTTGCAACGTTGGGGGGAGACATCGGAGTCCATAGGCTTGGCGCGGCCATGGGCTAAGCAGCATGGCATCTTAGGCAGCAGTCGACAACGGCATGGGAGGCGAGCAACGGGGTCATTTATGCAGCTGCCGGCGATCGGATGTCGAGGAGCTTGTGGTGGCATATGAGCACGCCCATGCCACGGAGTGGCATGGGTGTGTGCCTTCGGGGGCAACACGCAAGGCAGCGTGCCTGGGCCGAGATCTTGTTGCCAAGCCCATAAGAGAAGCGACCACCCGCCCAAAAAGAGCAATATAAGCCTTTTGGAAAATTACAGGAGGAGACATCACACATGCTTGAGGAGACATAATGGAAAAATTTTTAGCTAAGGCGATTTTAGTCGTTTTTTGAATTCTCTTTATAATAATTTATACATGGCCAAGAAAACGAGAAAAAAAATTTGGGCCGCATAAAATATTTATTTTATTTATTTACTAGAAAAATAGGGGAAAATAGGGAAAAATAGGAGAAAATAGTAAAAATATTTTTAAAATTCATTTTCACATGGGAAAAATATTTGGGACCAGAATTGATCAATTTGGAAGTGGAGGAAATATTTTATTTTAATTTATTTACTGAAAAAAAACGGGGGGAAAACAGGGGGAAAAACGGGAAAATAGGGGAAAATAATTGATTTAAGATTTGACTAATGGAATGCAATATTTTGCTATAAAATATTAATATTTGATAATATTTTAAATGAAAAGAGTGATAATTTTAAATTTTTTTCTCTAAAAATATAGGAATATAGGGAAAACATGGGAAAAGGTATTGAAAAACATTTTTTTGTCCATAGGAATGATATTTTGAACAATGAATGAGGAAGAGCAATGGAATAAAAGCGAGCATGGTTAGGGAGGCGATTAAGGCATCGGTCACGGAAAGCCACCAATATTAGTCGGGTGTAATGGCGCTGGAGGACAACAAGGGTTGTGGCACCATCAATCTGCCGAGGAACATCAATATTGCAAATTACATTTCTTGAAGTACGATGGAATGGGTTAGTGGGCGTGGCAAAGCACTAGGCTAGGAGCACCGTGTGTCATGGCATGGCGTACAATAGCACTAGGGCCGGGCCGTGTGTCTAGGCATGACAAAGCACTGGGGCCCAGGGGCCATATGTCTAGGCATGTGGCATGGCATGGCATGGCATGGCATGGCATGGCATGGCTGGTGCTAGAGCGTAAGGAGCCGTGTGTCCTAGGCATGGCATGGCGTGGCACTAGGCGCCCGGGCCGTGTGTCTAGGCATGACAAAGCGCTAGACCCGAGGCCATATGTCTAGGCATGTGGCATGACATAGCGCTGGAGTGAGGGCCAGGTGTGTCTATGCATAGCGCATGCCATGGCCTTGGGCGACGGGCCGAGTATTGTGGGCATGGCGTGCCATGGCACTAGCTTGGAGCCGTGTGTCCTAGGCATGGCATGCCATGGCACTAGGCGTCGGGTCGTGTCCTGGGCATGGCATGCTGTGTGCCATAGCTTGGAGTCTTGGGGCATGGTGTGTCCTGGGCATGGCATGGCATAGCCCACTGGCTTGGGACCCCGGAGTGTGTCTGGGCATGAATTAGGGGCCAGGTGTGTCACAGGCATGGCATGCTATGTGCCATAGCACTAGGCGCCGGGCATCGGTGTGTCTAGGCATGGGTACTGGCATGGCACTAGCCCAGGGCCCAGGTGTGTCCTGGGCATGGTCGGGCCAGGTGTGTCCTAGGCATGGCATGCTATGTGCCATGGCACTGGGCGCGGGGCATCATGTGTCTGAGCATGGCATGGCATGGCAGCAGCGGGCCCAGGTGTGTGCAGGCATGGTCAGGCCCAGTGTGTCTAGGCATGGCGTGCCATAGCACTGGACCAGGGCACCGTCATCTAGGCATGGAATGGCACTGGTCAGGGCATCGTGTGTCTGGGCATCGTGTGTCTAGGCGTGACATGGCATAAGCCCGATAGGCGCCGAGGGCCCGGGTGTGCCCTGGGCATGGCATGCCATAGCATAGACCCAGTGATTGAATTAACTCAAAGCAGTTAATTTTGAACCCTATATTAGATAGGTTTGAGTACTTTTGATTATTAATCATGTCATATATCCCAATTGGAAGTGTTCATGTTACCTTAGTAACACTTATGCGATTTGAGGTGTTTTGGTTGTTTTGTAGACTTTTATACACATTTGAACTTGACCTCAAATGCAAATGATCGATCATGAGGTTTGGAATTTTAGTCTCAGCCATCAACAAGCCCAAAATCAATGGAAAAACAAAGGAAAAGTGGAAGAAATGAGATACGATTGAAGACATGTGAGAGGAATCTGGAAACGACAAAAGCGAGCGATTCGCAATACATTGGCAACCAGTCGCAATCCTAGCGAATTTATAAGCTGATTCATAAGCAGGTTAAAATCTCTTATGACATTGCGAAATTCGCTAGCCACGATACACTATTCATTAGCGAAAATGAAGGAATTAGCTTCTCACATAAAATTTCGCTAGCTTAGCGAAATTTTGCTAGCTAGCGAGATTCGCAACCTTGCCAAATTCGCTACAACATTGCCAATTTCACTGCACCCTTGCCAGTTTAAGCTAAGCCATTGCCAAATTAAGCTAATCTCTATTTGCCAATTTAAGCTAATTAGCGAGAAATTCTCCCTTAATAGCGAAAATGCATGCCTCGTCATGCTTTGTAATTAATCTGCTGACCTTCAAACTTGATGAATTACTCTCCTATCTATAACTTAGCTTAGTTATTAGGGTTTTGGTATTTTATACCTTGAGGAGTCCTATAAATACCCCTCATGTTTTGTAATAAGGAGAGGAGGATGAAGGAAAGACAAGTTTTTGGTGATTTCATGAGTTTTTCATTCTGCTTTGCAAATAAATTGTTTTATTTTAAGTTTTGCTTTTATTTTCTCTTCTCTCTCTTCTTTCTCTCTTCTTTCTTTCACTTTCCCGGCTGCCAAGCACACCTCTTGAAGATGACAATTCAAGAGATGCTTGGCTAAGCCTCCTTCCTTTGAAGAGGAAGGAAGCTAGCTTGGCAGTAGGGTTAAGCATGTTGTCCTCATGTACTAAAAATTTATGGGGTAATTGTATTTATGGCCCTTATCTTACAAAACTTCGATGCGTATAACATAGGATGTTATTGTCTTGACCAATACTCTCCATGCTTTAAGATCCGATTAGCATTGTGATCTTGTGGCTCTTTAGATAGTCCTTACTTGCTATGAGGTAATAATATTCACATGTTAGGGTTCTTCAAATTAGGGTTAAATAACATTTGCTTTTATTGTTTTGGCCAATACTCATCTTTGGGGTTCGAGTGCTCGGGTGAGAGTGCCTTGTGATTCTTCTGGGTAAGTCTTTACTAGCACAGGTCATACTCTCCATGCTTTGGGGTTCGATTGTCGGGTGAGATGCCTTTGTGATTCTTCTAGATCTTTACGAGCCTCTAAAAATGATAAAGAATGTTAGGGTTTTAAACAAAAGGGGCCATAACTACATCCTATGGTGACTCACATAGGAGGATAAAACTTTTGAGGACATGTGTTTGCTACTGGCTTGCCAGTTAGTGACTAAATCTTCCAAAGTAAATTTCTTCGTTGTTAATTTCCAGTTTTAACTTTCGATTTTACAATTTCCTGTTTTTCAAACTTCATTTGTTTTGAATGAATTCCAAAGTCCAAATAGAAAGCCTTACCTTCATGCCCTAATGCAAACCATTTTTATGAAGAAAACCCGTCCAGGTGTTGACCACTGGGCCGCTATCTCTGCATTAGCTTGACTACGCGGTTAGCAGGAAACTTAGGTATATAATATTGTTGATTTTGGCTCGGCCTGCGTGGCACGAATCAAATGGCGCAGATTCTGCCGCAGTGATAGTGCTGACTACTAATGGTAAGTTGAAGAGTACTTGTGATCCATGCAAGTGAAGGTAACCTTTACCTCTTTTGCATATCGAGTTCTGCGGCATTGCGAGTTTCTAACGCCAGCTGATGCTTCACGCGATTCGACTTCGGTTTTTTATTCGGTCATTTTGCTTCTTTTGTTAGATTAGTTTTAATTTTCTTTAACTCTTTGTTGGTTCTAATTGTTGTCTCTACAATTGTGTAACAAGCTGTGCATGCAACGATGGGATAAGAGACACTTAGGTGAAATTTGAATAGGATTAGTACACAACTTGACTAGCTAGTGAAGTTAGTGTGCAGCGACACAATGGATCCCATGCACGAGGAACAAACAGGAGCCAACCAGGGCTATGAATCCAAATGCATATAGAACCATGAGGATCACATCCACCTCCTAGAGTTAGTGCCCCATCTGTATCGATTTCACCATGCTGAAGATGTAGCGTTGAGGCCTTATTTAGTACCCCTAGCACACATACCATGGTATGGAGAATGAAAATCCATACACACATCTTGAGATTTTTTGAGGAGTGTGCCTACCTTCAAGGAAGGTATGATGGACATGGATTTCTGAAGCTAAAGGCATTTCCATTGACTCACAAGAGACGAGACTTGAATGTAGGCTCAACTCATTGAGGCTAGAACCATAAGAAATTGGGAGTGAAATTTTACTTATTTGAATTCTGAAGAAGTTTTCGAGTACTCATAAGACTAATAATTTGAAAAGGCAAATTTATACCTTTGGCGGCTCGGGATGGTGAGAGAGATTTTATCAGTGTTGGGAGAGATTTATGAAACCATCGATACATGTCACACCATGGGTTTGACACATGGATGTTGGTGAACACTTCTAGTGGTGGTATGTCTACGCCATGAAACAATTACTCGAAACTATGTGTGGGGGTAACTTTTTGAGTAAACATCCTGATGAAGCTTTGGATTTTTTGAACTATGTAGTTGAAACCTCCAAAGCTTGGGATGAACCTAGTCCTAAGGAAGTTGAAAGATTAAGGCCATTGAACCACCAAAGGGGAGACAAGTATGCATTTCTGAGAACCGCGAGAGATAGAAAGCAAAATTGATCGAGTTTAACTCGAAAGATTGGATGATGCGGAAATGAAAATGGAGTATGAAATGCAAGCAGGTTAATGAGTTATACGCATCGATTTTCTTGCTTCAATTTTCAGTCAAATAATAATCACCACTGAGGAGCCTTTGTCTAGAAGTATGCCCATGTCCTAAATCAAAATAAACCACCCATAGATGCTCCACGTATGGTAATACCTACAATTCAATTGAATCATAATAACCTTGCATGGAGACCCAACCCCCTGCCTATGTACTCCAGTGCCAAACCACGATTTGGTTCCCAATATCAACCACTGACCACCACCATCCTCGTCTCTGTGGAACAAGCCATTTTAAATTTGGAGTAAGGTGAGTGAGCAGCATTTGTGGAAGAGCAAAAAGGAATTAATGTGCATTGGCACAAAGGATTGATCTTGTAGAGAGCACAGCGAACAAGAGAATAGATGGGCTTGAGAGTAATCTAAAAAAATTTGACAGCCTACGATTCGATCACCAAGATTAACAAGTTGCTTGAGGTACAAGAGAAAGGGAGGTTTCCATCTCAAACACTTCCAAATCCTAAGGGAATTCATGAGGTAGGGTCATCCAACAATTCGGGAATGGATGAAGTTAAGGCTGTGATTACCCTGAGGAGTGGAAAAGAAGTTAATCAGCCTATGCCAAAACCTGTTCAAGAACCTAGGCAGGGAGAAAAATTGCATTCTGAGCATATTCTCCTAAAGGAAGATTCAATGAAATCTGAGTATACCACCTCCATTTCCACAAGCATAGAGGTAGAAGAAGGCATCTCAACAAGCGGGCATTCATGAGGTTTTAAGGCAAGTGAAGGTTAACATGCCTTTCTTGGACTGAATCAAACAAGTTCACAACTTATGCAAAATTTTTGAAAGGTCTTTGCCTGATTAAGAGGGAGGATTAGGCATTGAGAAGAAAGCATTTCGAGGCTGCTGTCAAAGGCATGCACTAGGCCGAGGCACCATGCCCGGGCGAGTGCTACAGGCTAGGGCACCTTTGTCGAGGCATGCACTAGGCCGGGCACCGTGCCCGGACAAGGCACTAGGCGGGGCACCATGTCTAGGCAGGGCACTGGGCGGGGCACCATGTCTGCGTACGCACTAAGTAGAGGCACCTGTCGAGCATGCACTAGGCCGAGGCACCTTTGTCTAGGCATGCATAGAGTAGAGGCACCTGTCGGGGCATCTTGGCTGGGCCGAGGGCACCATGCGAGGCAAGACACTAGGCCGGGGCACCTGTTTAGGCATGCACTGGGCGAGGCACCTGTCGGGGCATGCACTGGAAACCGAGGCACCATGCCCAAGTAAGGCACTAAGTAGGGGCACTCTGTCGGGGGCATGCACTAGGCCAGGCACCATGCGAGGCCAGGAGCTGTTGGGGGCACCGTGTCTAGGCAAGGCACTGGGTAGGGGCACCGTAATACAGGCAAGGTGCTAGGGCGGGAGCGGGTCAATGCAGGCAAGTGCTAGGCCTGGGCAGGTGCCTGGGGCATGCTAATCGGAGGTAGCGTGGGGGAACGGGGCATGCAGCCGGCTGCCGACCGACGTGGGGGGGGCGTGGGAATGAGAGGCATGCGTGCAACGTGGGAGGGAACATCCCGGAGTCCATAGGCTTGAAGGCGACCATGGAGCAACTTGACATGGCATCTTAGGCAACGAGTCGACAACGACTGCGTGGGAGAGCAAGCAGCGGGGTCATTGTCACAGCTCTAGGCGTCGGATCATCGAGGGCTTGTGGGTGACATAGGCACGCCCATGCCACGAGTGCTTGGTGTGTGCATGGGGCAGCTGCTGAGGCACGTGCCTGGGCCGGGTGCGCTGCCAAACCCATAGGCAATACCCCTAAAACAATATAAGCCTTTTTAGGAAGAGTACAGAAGACATCACACACATGCTTGAGGAGACATAATGGCAAATTTTAACTAGGAAAGCGATTTTTAGTCCGTTTTTGCGATTCTCTTTATAATAATTATACATGGCCAAGAAAAGAAGAAAAAAATTTGGGCCCAACGAGAAAATATTTATTTTATTTATTTACTAGAAAATAGGGAAAATAGGGAAAATAGGAGAAAATAGTAAAAATATTTTTTAAAATTCAATTTTCACATAGGAAAAATATTTAGGACCAGAATTGATCGATTTGAAGTGGAGAAAATATTTTATTTTAATTTATTTACTGAAAAAATAGGCGAAAAATAGGGGAAAATAGGGGAAAAACAGGGGAAAATAGGGGAAAATAATTGATTTAAGATTTAGCCTCTTTGGAATGCAATATTTTACTATAAAATATTAATATTTGATAATATTTTAAATGAAAAGTGATAATTTAAAAAAAAATTTCTCTAAAAATATATAGGAATATAGGGAAAACATGGGAAAAGGTATTGAAAAACATTTTTGTCATGAGAATGATATTTTGAACAATGAATGAGGAAGAAACAATGGAATAGTAGCGAGCATGGTTAGGGGAAAGCGATTAAGGCATCGGTGCGCGGAAAGCCACCAATATTGTCGGGTCTGCGTGGCATGGAGGACAGCAAGGGTTGTGCTTTACGTCAATATTACTTAGAGGCACCAATCAATATTGCAAATTACATTTCTTGGCACGATGGAACGGAGTTCTGAGTGGCGTGGCAAAGCACTAGGCGAGCAGGTGTGTCATGGCATGGCGTACAATAGCGCAGGGGCGGGCCCGTGTGTCTAAGGCATGACAAAGCACTAGGCCAGAGGAGCCATATGTCTGGCATGGCATGGCATAGCACTAGGCCGAGGCCCCGTGTGTCTAGGCATGGCATGGCATGGCATGGCACTAGGCGCCGAGGCCCCGTGTGTCTAGGCATGACAAAGCGCTAGACCGAGGCCATATGTCTAGGCATGGCATCGCATGGCATAGCACTAGGTAGGAGCCAGGTAATATCTATGCATGGCATGCCATAACACTAGGCGTAGGGCCCTGGAGTGTCTAGCCATGGCATGCCATGGCACTAGAGACGAAGGCCGGAGTGTGTCCTAGGCATGGCATGCCATAGCACTGGCAGGGCCCGTGTGTCTAGGCGCGGCTGCCAGTATTATATGGCTGTAGGGCCCCGGGTGTGTCTGGGCATGGCATGCTATGTGCCATAGCACTAGGCGCCGAGGCATCGTGTGTCTAGGCATGGCATGGCATAGCACTGGCAGGAGCCCTAGTGTGTTTAGGCATGGTTGGGGCCACGGGTGTGTCTAGGCATGGCATGCTATGTGCCATAGCACTAGGGGCGTCGGGCATACGTGTGTCTAGGCATGGCATGGCATAGCGGCAGGGCCGGGTGTGTCCCCAGGCATGGTCGAGCCCACAGTGTGTCCTAGGCATGGCATGCCATAGCACTAGACCAAGGCACCGTGTCTAGGCATGGAATGGCACTAGTCCGAGGCATCGTGTGTCTAGGCATCGTGTGTCTAGGCATGACATGGCAAAGCAATAGGCGCCGAGGCCCCGTGTGCCTAGGCATGGCATGCCATAGCACTAGACCAAGGCAGCGTGTCTAGGCATGGAATGGCACTAGTCCGAGGGGCATCGTGTGTCTAGGCATGACGCTGTAAAGCAATGGCCAGTCCCCCCGTGTGCCTGGGCATGGCATGGCACTGGGGCGCGGGCCCGGAGTGTGGCTGGGCATGGCATGGCATGGCAGAAGCGCTATGCCGGGCCCCGTGTGTCTAGGCATGGCATGGCATGGCCAAAGCGCTGCCGGGCCTGGGTGTGTCTAGGCATGGCATGTGACCTTGTGCCGGGCCCCGTGTTTCCTAGGCTTGGCATGGCATGGCATGGCAAAACTGTGGCCAGGAGACCTTGTCTCACACCGCATGAAACTAAGGCCAATTAAAGGCATTCATGATAGGAAATAAACCTCAACCTAAAAAAACAATGTTTTTAAACTAGAGGCGAGTTCCAATCCTAAGCGCTGACATGGCCTTATCTTGGGGCACCGTGCCCTGGGCATCTTGTTGGGCTAATCATCGGTGTCTGGGCATGTGTGGCACCAGTAGGGCACCGCACCCGAGATACGCCGTGTCGGGGCATGCCGGAGCGCTGGGCCGTGCCAGTGCTAGGCAAGCACTTGGCGGGGGCCGCCTTTCTAGGAGGGCATGCAGCCCAGGCCGGATGCCCAGTGCCCTGGGCATGCCATGGCGCTGGGCCGAGATCAGGTGCTAGGGCGTGTCAGCACAAGGCAGGAGACCGGCGTCGAGATCGGCGGAGTGTCGGGGCATGCCAAGACTTTGCTAGGCCGTGCCAGTGCCTAGGCAAGCACTTGGTAGGGCCACTTGGGTTCTAGGGCGTGCCTTAGGTCGGATCAGGTGCTAGGCGCCGTAATGTGTTAGTAATAATTAGCCTGGGCTATTGTATGGACATGGTATTTTGACTATTTATGAGAATTTATTATTATGATGATTTGCATGTTTATTATATATATAATGTCCTTGAATAATATTATTAATTATTCTAAATGTCCCCTAATCGGTTATTGTTATAGAATATGATGAATTAAGATAGTATAAAGTTGATTGATATTCATGGGATGAATATGTGTATGAGATACAAATCAAATTTATATCTATTTGTTGAGAACAAATATTAGACCGGGCGGAGTCTTGAGATTAATACATGGATCAAAGTCATAAGTTAATCTCACAATAGTTGTAATCATTAAATCCTTTGACTGAGATGTTATAGTTCTCGACATAGGGAATATTGTGTTTGTTATAATCAAACGTTGTCTTTAATCGGATGACTATAAAGGTTATACTTGAACATAATAAGAGTATGTAGTGAGATATGGAATTAAGATGGAATTTCTTATTATAAAGAGAGGGTGCTCTACAGATTTCAGCAAGTGAGGCGAAATGCATGGCGGTGCTCAAATGTATTAATGGAGATCAATGTCATTTGTTTAGTCGGTCTAATTGGGTTTCGAAGTAATCAAAGATAGAGCGATATAAGGTTGACTTTGTCATTACTTTATATTCTATCAAGATATCATGAGACAAAGTTATGTCATTAGCTATATTAAGGTTGTCTCGGATCACTTGAGCTTTTCATTTTAACTTGGGTAGTCATAATGTCTTGCTAGAGGCCACTTATGACTTATAGGATCAAAATGATTTTGGGCCCTACGCAATGTTAATTGAACCTGGGAGTCGCACATTAAGAACAAATAATAACGGTTATGGTTTTTCACTCTCTATAATAAATTCATTTATTACATAACCGGTTATGGTTTTACGCTAATAAGTCGTTTATTACATACTTAGGTTATGGTTTTAAGTAATAAATTCATTTTATTACATAACGGTTATGATTTTACTGTAATAAATTCGTTTATTACATAACGGTTATAGTTACGGTTATGTGGTTAAATATTTAATTAGTTTCATATAGAGATAAGGATTTGAATTTAAATTATTATTATTTAAAAGTGTTTTAAATATATAATATTGAATTATGTTTATTGAAACCTAGGAGCTTATATAAATATATATATGAGACATATATGTTTATGTGGCTATGAATTGTCTTTCACAAAGTGAACCAACCCTAAAAGCAGAGAAGAACCTGTTCGTTTTGAGAGAGAGACGGTGAACTAGCATTCAAAGATCGTTTATTTTTTGTTCGATTATTGGATACTTGTAGAGGTGGTAGAAACTTAAGAAGGCGGCACCTTTGAAGATCGAACAAACCAAAGCGCATGGCCCCAGAGGCTTGGCGGTCGATCTACAAGAGGTAAAGAGTTTCGTTTTACTCTTCCCTTCGAGTTTTTATGACGCATGCGATCTTTGGTGGAGTTAAGGGATAAAAATTTTATAAATTCGCATTTATGTTCCAATCAAATTGGATATTCATCTGTAACCGCGATGGTATCGAGCCACTTGTGTTTTTCATAAAAATCGATATCACCATATTTGATCATATGTATGTGATGTATATGATTACGGCATGTTTTGCGTTTTGAATATATGTGATATTATGGTTTGTCGCGACGACATAGTTAACGAGGTTTTGTTAAGGTATTAATTGATTGAATCAAAACCTAAAAGGATTCGTTAATATGATTAAGAATGCGAATGGGATATTGCCATTAAAGTGTTTTAATAGCATGTTATATGATTAATCTTTGTCTTAGTCAGTTAATACATGGGTGAATTCATATAAAAATTATGATTTATGTGAATTGTTTTATGGTGAGTGCGAAAATTAGCTATGTGTAATTTAAAATGATGATTATTTTAATTTGCAAACAACAATTAGTTGTTATCTAAATTCGAATTTAATTTTGAGAAAGTTTAAATTCGTGATTTAAGAATTATAATGAAATAATTAATTTGTTATATTACTTCTTATTGGTTAAAGGAAATAATTTGTAAAGGCTTTTAAAATGGCAATATAAATTTGTTTCCTTATCGATAAAAATTAGTTTTAATTAAAACCTAGCAAAAAAATTTCAGGATGCGCCCCGACCCATGACATTTACGACCAGCCCGCTGCTTAGGCTAAGCCCAGGAACCGCCAAATGCTTGACAAGGCGTAGCACCTTATGAATTTAATTGGTTTAAACATCGCCTATTATAATTTATTTCTTTTAATGCAAATTGTTTATTCTATATGATAACATAGCTATATTTTGCATGTTGTATTTATTTCACATGGGTGCACGATGTGGCCTTTTTAGACCAATGTGTTTGGCGGGGTTTATTATTATTATTTTTACAAGGGTTGTAATTATTAAATACGGCTTGCATCTTAGTTTTGTTTATTGTAATTTTATTTTACTATTAGTAGTATTTATTTAATTGTTGTAATAAAACCAGAGACAATACAAGCCATTGAAGTCATACCCAATCAACCATGATGATGGAGGAACTAGGTGTCTATCGCAGGATTGGTGAAGATTAGTCGACATCATGGAGCTACTTACTTATTACAACCCTAGGCATATTTGTTGATCTTCATATTGGCTTATGGAGATCGCGGCGTCTGAATGAGCCATCTTGTGACACATTATTATATGCATGTATGTGTATGATGTTATGAGTATGTGATACTAGATGTATGATGAATCTATTAATTTAGAAAATTAAAATCAATCAAGATCCCTCATAAAATTTAAAGTTGCTGGCCTCCATATTTAAACACTTGTCAAGAGCCTTTTATCCCACCTTAATGTAGGTTCTGCAAGTAGAAGCCATTAGAGATTTTACATTAATTGAGACAAGATGAGTAATAGTGCTACCCATATGTTTAAAAATGGTTTAACTTTATTAGAGTTATCAAAACGGTTTGGGCTAATGGCATAAGATGGGATTTAAACATGCGGGACATATGATGTAAAATCCATAAATATCTAGAGTTGCATGAGATGTAATTGGTAAGAGTTACCTACCTAAATAACTTAATTTTAAGTGTCATGCCAAAATGACTTAAAGTTGAGTAAAATATGGATCTTAAGCTCACTAGATTAACCATGATTATTCTTGAGGGTTATTAATTTAGTGAAATTTTCACATAATCAAAATACTTATCAAACTTTTGCATTCATTGCTTAGATGGCGACAATATAGCAACAATTCTACTATGTCACTGCGATCGGTCGCAGGAAGGATAAACCCTAGGGACTATCTTCCTTGGCCCATTTTCGAAATTGAGAATTGTTCTCGACACAGAAAAGGAAGCTTTATGTCTTGGATGAACCTACTCCCTGAAGAGACCAGCGAGAGAATGTTCTAGAAGGTACAGAAAAGATATGA
Source organism: Tetrastigma voinierianum (assembly GCA_016808115.1). Taxonomy (NCBI): domain Eukaryota; kingdom Viridiplantae; phylum Streptophyta; class Magnoliopsida; order Vitales; family Vitaceae; genus Tetrastigma; species Tetrastigma voinierianum. Next base: position 171,863 of record JAEQBH010000870.1, on the reverse strand, counting down.
GAAGCATCATAATGACTCTGATGATGTTGCATGTGATGCTGCTTCTCATGAGGTTGACCAGAAGGATCACGGAAAATATGGAAGCTTATGATATGATCTCAATCTTAAGGAAATGTTCCAGCAGCAGAGCAGTAAAGAAAGGGTATGAGACTCTTAAGGCCTTGCATTCTTGTAAAGATGGTGAGAGTACTTGATTGTACCATGTTTCCCTAAAAATGAAGAAATTTATATTGAGCACCTTGATGGCTTGGATTTCCATTGAGCCAAGAGTTGGCAAGCGATTTGATCCTGAATTCCTTCTGGTAGTTATGGCAGTTTGTCATGAACTATAACATGAGTGAAATGGAATGATCTATCCTCTGTTTGCATATGTTGCTTAAAGTGACGAAAATATTAAATCCAAGCTGGCCATGTTACGATGGTTCAAAATAGAAAGGATTCAAGGGAAGGGCAAGGGCAAGGGCAAGGGCAAAGGAAGAAGTCAAATGCTCAGCCCAAACACAAACCTCAACCCAAGGCTAAAGCCCCAAAGGGTGTTTATTTCTTTTAAATGAACACAGTGTTGGAAGAGAAAGCTGCAAATTGTATTTAGAGGATCTAAGAAGAAGAAAGAAAGGCCCCGGTGAGACTAGTTCTTCGAGGTATTTATGTTATACAGATTAATTTTTCTCTTCAGTTTCACGGGTATTAGATATGGATTGTGGATCTCACATTTACAAATGTGCGGGGGCTCAAAAGGAGTAGACAATGAAGAAGGGTGGAAGTTGATCTACAAGTAGGCAATGGAGCAAAGTTCTTTAGGCGTAGGAAGTTATGAGCTTACTTTGCCTAGTGGGCTTTGTTAGTTTTGGACAATTGCTATTATGTTCCACCACAATATGCTTAGGAATATTATTTTCAAGTTTCTTGTTTGGATAATGATGGTTTCTTTTATTATTAAGAATAATAATTGCTCCATTTTCATAAAGACATGTTACATGCAAATGCCCTATTTACGGGATGGTCTTTATATTTATGGACAACTCAAAATTCCAACAATTCTCATACATAACATAACTACTAAAATTTAAGTCCAATGATTTAAAAATTCAACCTATCTTTGGCATTGTCGCCTTGGCCGTATAAATGAGAAAGCAGCATCTAAACTCCATCGAGTTGGATTTTGAATTCATTTGATTTTGGATCATATGATACATGTGAATCTTGTCTATTAGGTAAGATGACAAAAGGATCCCTTCTTGGACACGGTAGAAGGGCCAATGAATTATTGGATCTCATACATACGGATATCGTGGACCATTAAGTTCGGATGCTAGAGAGGAGGTTACAAGTACTTCGGCCCATTTCTCGATGACTTGTGAGATATGGTTATGTCTACTTGATGAGACATAAATGAATCATTTAAATGTTCAAATCTTTCAAAATGAAGTACAAAATCAACTTGGCAAGACTATCAGGCGCCGATACGATCGAGGTGGCGAATATTTGAAACCAAGAATTTGATGACCATCTTAGAACTTGTGGAATCATTTCTGATGCTCCCCTGGAACACCACGGTGGAATGGTGTCAATGCACGAGAGGAGGAATCGAACTTTATTAGAGAAATATGGTTCGATCTATGATGAGTCAAACGAGATCTTCCATTTACCTTTTGGGGTTATGCATAAAGAAACATTTGCATTCACACTTCATCGAGTTCCATCAAAGCGGTTGAAAAGACACCATATGAGATGTGGAATGGTAAAGGCCAGTTTGTCTTTTCTTAAGATTTGGGGGTTGTGGGGAGACATGTAAAGCGTCAAGTTTCAAAATAAGCTGGAGCCAGTCTGATGTCTTTTTGTGGGGTATCTAAAGAGACTAAGGATGTGCTTTTACAATCCATAGAGAACAAAGTGTTTGTTGCTCGAATGGTGTCTTTTACAGAAAGGGTTTAATTTCTAAAGAACCGAGTGGGAATTAGAGTCTGACTCGAGAAGGATTCGAGAACCACAAGATAACATTGAGCTGCCTATGGATACTCATAGTCAACAAACTATTGTTGACACACTTCCTATAGCACAAAGAATTTCACATTAGATCGATAGGATACGTCATGAGCGAGAGATATGGATTTCTTGTGGTAATGCTATGATGTATTGTTAGTGGATCAAAATGAACCCACTACCTATCAGAGGCTATGTTGGATACAGGACTAAATGGTTAGAGCCATGAAGTCGAAATTCGTCCACGTATGATAATCAAGAGTATGGACCTTGATTGACCACACACGAGAAAGTCTGAAAACCATTGGGTCTGAAATGGGTTCTTAAAAAAGAAAGCCGACATGGATGGCAAAGTGCATACTTACAAAGAAAGGCTAGTTGCAAAGGTTTCAAACAAACTCATGGTATAGACTATGATGAAACTTTTCACTGTAACTATGCTTAAGTCTATGAGGAGATTCTTATTGCCATTCTTTGCATATCATGATTATGAGATTTGGAAAATGGATGTTAAAAGCTTGTGTTTCTTAATGAAACTTACTTGAGGATTGCTTCACGACACAACACGAGGGTTTTATACAACCTAAAATTACGGTAAAGTATGCAAGCTTCAAAGAGATCCATTTATGGTTTGAAGCGGGCCTCTCGGAGTTGGAATCTTCGTTTGATGAATCCCGGTCAAAGGGTTTGGATTTATGAAAATGAAGATGAGCCTTGTGTTTATAAGAAAATTAGTGGGAGCACAATTGTATTTTTGGTCTTATATGTTGATGACATTTTACTCATTGGGGCCAAATATCCCTACCTTGCGAGAATGTGGAGTCTTGGTTAGGGGAAGTGTTTGAATGAAAGACTTAGAAGAATGAAATTTGCCTATATCCCTAGGGATAAAGATCTATAGAGATAGATCTAAGAGGCTGGTGGTCTAAGTCAAAGTGCTACATGAACAAAGTGCGAAAGCAGATTCGTGTGCAAGAGTCAAGAGAGGATACTTGCCCATGTCTCATGCTATTACTCTTAGCAAATCTCAGTGTCCTAACACTAAAGATGAGCGAGAGCAGATGAGTTAGATTCCTTATGCTTCAGCAATAGGATCTATCATGTATGCCATGTTGTGCACTAGACCAGATGTATCTTATGCTTTAAGCATAACTAGTAGATACCGGTCGGATCCGGTGAGTCACTTCTAGGCGGTTGTCAAGAACATTCTTAAGTATCTGAGAAGGTCTAAAGATATGTTCTTGGTGTATGGTGGATTGGAAGATGATCTGGTTGTAAATGGTTACACGGATCTGAGCTTCCAATGACAAGAAGATTTCTGATGCCCATTCGGGATATGTATTTTGTTTAAATAATTGATGCGAGTTAGATTTGGAAAAGTTCAAAGCAAGCAACATTCTTTGATTCTATAATGTGTGATCCATTGACTAAGCCTCTACCCTGAGCAAAGCATGATTGTCATCTTGGAGTTCCATAGGTATTAGATACATTGATGAATGGGCCCTGGCGCAAGAGTGGAGATTGTTAGTAATAGTGCTTCTAGGCCTATTGTATGGACATGGTATTTTGACTATTTATGAGAATTTATTATTATATGATGATTTGCATGTTTATTATATATAATGTCCTTGAATAATATTATTAATTATTCTAAATGTCCTAATCGGTTATTGTTATAGAATAACAATGAATTAAGATTAGTATAAAGTTTGATTGATATTCATCGGGATGAATATGTGTATGAGATCACAAATCAAATTTATATCTATTTGTTGAGAACAAATATTGGAATGGGGCAGATCTTAGAGATTAATACATGGATCAAAGTCTTAAAGTTAATCTCTAATAGTTGTGTCGTAAATCCTTTGACTGAGATCGCTATAGTTCTCAACACTAAGAGATATTGTGTTTTGATATAATCAAACGTTGTCTTTAATCGGATGACTATAAGGTCCTTGAACATAATAAGAATTATGTAGTGAGATATGAGCGGTAAGATGGCTGTCCCTCTTATTATAAGAGAGAGATATCTGCAGGTCCCCTACGACAATTGAGGCGAGAAATGCATGGCGTGCTCAAATGAATTGATGGAGATCAATGTCATTTGTTTAAGATCAGTCTAATTGGGTTTTAGTAATCAAAGATGAAACGATATAAGGTTGGCTTTGTCCATGCCTTATATTCTATCAAAGATATCATGAGACAGGATTATGTCATTAGCTATATTAAAGGTTGTCTGGATCATGAACTTTTCATTTAACTTGGGTAGTCATAATGTCTTGCTAGAGCCACTTATGACTTGTAGGATCAAAATGTGATTTGGGCCCTCTTTGCCCGATGTTAATTGAACCTATAAATTCGCAGTAAGAACAAAATAATAACGGTTATGGTTTTCACTCTCATAATAAATTCATTTATTTTAACGATTATGGTTTTACGTAATAAGTCGTTTACATTACATAACGGTTATGGTTTTTCTGTAATAGGTAGTTGATTACTACTTGGTTATGGTTTTAATAATAAATTCATTTATTACATAACGGTTATGATTTTACGTAATAAATCGTTTATTACATAGCGGTAATGGTTACGGTTATGGTTAAATATTTAATTAGTTTCCTTATCGGATAAGGATTTGAATTTAAAAATTATTTATTATTTAAAAGTCTTTTAAATATATAATAAATTCATGTTTGACTGAAACCACTAGAAGACTTATATAAATATATATGTGAGACATATATGTTTATGTGAATTATCTTTCTAAAGTGAACCAACTAAAAGCGAGAGAGAAAGAAAAACCCTAATTTCGTTTTGAGAAGACAAAACTGAACTAGCATTCAAAAGATCGTTTATTTTTGTTCGTGTGTGGATACTTGTAGAGGGTGGTCGCTTTTCAGAAAGGCAGCACCTTTGAAGATCCGAACAAACCAAGACGCAAACTTTGAAGGCTTGCGAATCGATCTCTGAGAGGTAAGAGGATTTCGTTTTACCCTTCCTTCGATTTTTATGGCATGTGATCTTTGGTGGGTTAAGGGATAAAATTTTTATAAATTCCGCTGCATTTATGTTCCAATCAAATTGGATATTCATCCTGTAACCCAACAGGCACTAGGCCGAATCACCGTGCCTAGGCATGTCATGGCACTAGGTAGAGGCAGTGTAGGCAAGCACTGGTAGAGAACCCAGGTACGAGACCATGACACTGACCAAATCACCTTGCCTAGGCGTATCATGGCACTAGAAAGGATCACCGTGCCCTGGGCGTGTCATGGCCTTAGGCGGGAGCGCGGAGTGCTTAGAGCGGAGCCGGCCGAGGCAGGTGCGGTGGGCGACACTAGGCGGGAATCCTTGCTGGGCATGTCATGGCGCAGGGCGGGCCAGGTGCCGGGCGTGTCATGGCGCTGGGCCGGGCAGGTGCGGGGCCGCGGCACTGGGCCAGGCACCTGCCGGGGCCGTGGAACTGGAGCCGAGGCCGTGCCCGGGCCGTGGCACTGGGTAGGGCACCGTGCCTGGGCATGTCATGGCCTTTAGGCCCGAACGCGGTGCGCTGGTAGGGGGCCGCGGGTGCGAGACCATGGCACTAGGCGAGGGCTTGCCGTGCCCTGGGCATGTCACATGGCACTAGGCCCGGGCTGGAGTGCCCTAGGCATGTCATGGCACTGGGCCGGGCACCCAGGTGCCCTGGGCATGCCTTGCACTGGGCCGAGGGCAGGTGCCTGGGCATGCCATGGCCTTTAATTAGGAGCACCACATTGTGAGCATGGCATGTCACTAGGCGAATCACACGTGCCTAGGCATGTCATGGCCAGCGGGTGGAGCACCATGCCCAGGCATGTCGCGTGTGGCGCTAGATGGGGAGCTACTTGGTGCCCGGACCATGTGTGGGCCGGGCAGGTGCTGGGCATGTCATGGCCCATTTGGGCCCGGGCAGGTGCCTGGGCGTGCCTTGCGCTGTTGCAGGGCCTTGGGTGCCTGGGCATGCCATGGCACTAAGCCGGGGCCAGGTGCTGGAGCGTGCCATGGCGCTAGCCAGGAGGGCAGGTGCCTGGGCATTATTCCATGGCACTAAGCTGGGGCACCCGTGGGCATGGCGTGTCGCTGGGCCATGGCACCTGTCTGGGCAGGCCTTGGGTAGGGGCCCTTGTCCTGGAGCATGTCATGGCGCTGGGCCGGGGGCACCGTGTCTATTCATGGCATGGCACTGGGCGAGGCCGCGGGTGGCAGGCAAGCGCCTGTGGCGAGTGTCACGGACTTAGTTTCCTTGCTTTGCTCCCGTCTGCGGTACTTGAACAACTACGCCCTTTCGATGTTGCTAAGTCCAGCCTCCCCGGTGCCTTGCTTACTAGCTGGCTTCTACAGCTTAGGCGAAGAGAACTTGAGAGAACACTTGAAAGAAGAAAGCTCTTTATTGAAGAGAGAATGCTTTACAATGCTTTGAGAGCTCTTGGCTTGGTGGTTTGCAAATGAGGCCACCACCTCCTTTTATAGCCACCTATGGAAGTGTGTAGAACCTTTGAAGGTTCCCCACAAACCTAGAGAATTCTAGAAGATTCTACTATGTACACATATGTACAAGAAGTCTCTAGAAGAACCTAGGATGATCTCCTTCCTTCCATACCCTTCTTGCAGTGTGGACTTCTCCGGAGTCTTCTAGAACCTTCCACATCTTTCTAGCAAAGGGAGGTCTCTCCAAGTTTCTAGAATCTTCCCACCTCCCTATATAAGCCCTCATGCCTCCATATGATCAAGAGGGCTTCCATGTGTGAGGGTGTGACATTCTCCCCACCAAAGCCAGACGCCCTCGGCTGATCTTCTACCCTCGAAATCGATCGATTCGCTTCCTGAATCGCCATTAGCGATCATACCTCCCAACCGGCTTCACCTTCCGTAGTCCTTCCACTTCACTAAGCATTCTTCAGGTTGAAAGTTTTTCTTCCTCGCACTGGTCACATATGTACCACTCTCATTACAGGACGTGACCACCGCTGTAGGTGCCTCGTAGAAACCCTACCGGATCCTCCTTATCTCGTGGATGTGGCTTAGATTGTCGACACATGGAAGACAAAGGTGAATCTTTAGCCTCAAGCAGAATCGATTCAGAGGACACCTTTCCAACCCGTCCCGCATGGGAAAGCGGCCTTCATACTTCCTCACAAGTCCTTTCAGGCACCTTCGAAAGCGGACTTGAACTGCTATGTATGAGTCGACAAGCACAGTCTCCAACCCGAACTCTGCATGTCTCCTCTTCTTGTCACCCATTTCCTCTTCCCATCTTCTAGCAAATTTTCTCCAAGTATGAGCGCGCTATGTCAGCCTGCTCGTGCCATCCCTTAGCAAATTTGTAGCCGCCGGATTCTTCCTGTATCCTCGGCTGGGGGTGTGAGGAGTCACCTGTCGCCTCTACGACTATCTCGAACGCGACTCCTCCCGCGCCACTCAGGATTATAAGAGAACCGAGCCACACCCAGCAACTTCGCCAATCTGCCCGGGATTAGCACTCACAAAGTGCCTCAAGTATAGCTCCAAAGAGGGCGCTTCACCCGCTCGCCGCCCATCCGCTCAGGCTAAAGCTAGCAGAGAAGTGAAGTTCCTCGTGCCCATGAGCTTGAAGAGCTCCATCCAAACTTCCCAAAGTGAAGCGCGAGTCACGATCATCGATGATGAACTTTGCAGCCCCCAATACTTCACCACATTCTCGGGAGAATAGTCCGGTCGCTCTCTTCACAGGTAATCCTTAGGGCTGGGCAGTGAAAGCAAAAGATATTGGAAAACCCACCCACCACCACTATGATAGATCCATGTCCTCTCTGACTTCAGAGCCGGGATGATGGTCCATAGTGACACTCTCCCCGATTCGTACACAAGAGGCCGAGCCGAATCAACAATATGCAGATATACCTAAGTTCTCCTAACGTCGTAGTCAAGCCAATACAAAGATAAAGGGTCTGTGTGGCCGAACACGTGGATGGGTTTTCCTAAAAATGGTTTGTATTGGGCATGAAGGTAAGGCTTTATTTGACTTTTTGATTCATGTCAAAAGTCAGAATGGTTTAAACCGAAATTGCAAAACTGGAAATGGTAAAACTGAAATTCTAAAGTGAAGAAATTAAACTTGAAGATTTAGGTCACCAACTTGACAAGCTGGTGGCAAACACATGTCCTCGTGTTTTATCCTAGTGAGTCAACACGTGATGCAGTTATGGCCCCTTTTGTTTAAAACCCTAACATTCCTTTATCATTTTCTAAGGCAAGAAGACCATCTAAAGAATCACAAATAAGCATCTTCACCCGAGCACTCGAACTCCTAAAGTATGGAGAGTATCGCTTCGAGGCTAGTAAAGACTATCTAGAAAGAATCACAGCACTTCTCACCCGAGCACCGAACCCTAAAGTATGGAGAGGTTGGCCAAAAAACAATAAAAGTCAATGTTATTTAACCCTAATTTGTAGAACCCTAACATGTAAATGTACCTCGTGAGGCAAAGTAAGGACCATCTAAGAGCCACAATGCCTGGTCACTAAGCACTCTGCTCCAAAGCATGTGGAGAGTATCACAAGACAATAACATACCATGTTATGCAACTGAGTTTCTTTGAATATAAGGGCCATAAATACACTACCCATAACTTTTTAGTTCATGAGGACAACATGCATAACCCCATCGCAAGCTAGCCTCTTCCTCAAAGGAGCGTTGAGGCTTAGCTACATCTCTTGAGTCACATCCTCAAGAGGTGTGTTTGGCAGCCGGGAAAGTGAAAGAAAGAAGAGAGAAAGAAGCTAGAGAAGAGAGAAAATAAAAAGCAAAACTTCCAAAATAAAAGACTTTTGGCTTACAAAAGCAAAGAAATGAAAAGAACTTACAAATCACCAAAAACTCAGGATTCACCTTCTCTATCCTCTCTCTTTTATTACAAGACACGAGGCATTTATAAGCCTCCTCAAAGTATGAAACTACCAAAAACCCTAATAACTAGGCTAAGTTATAGACAATTGGGTAATAAAACCAAGTTTGAAGGTTGCATTAATTACGAGGATTTATTGCCACCAGAATTCTCGCTAGAGGTGAGAATTTCTTAATTAGCGACCTGCGCGGTTAGTAATTTGGCAATGGCTTAGCCGAAATTTGCAATGTTGAAATTTCATAGTTAGCTAAATTTCGCTGTTAGCGAACAAGGAGAAGCTTAATTTCGCAAATGCACAAAGGTAAGTCAAGAAGCGACCACTCCCAGCCGAGATTTGCAATACTATGAAGTTGTCGCTAAATCACCCGCTAAGATTACGCACTGATTGCGAAATCATTGCATTGTCGTTTCTTCCCGCTTCCATCCTATTCTCAACTGCATCTCATTTCCTTCACCTTGCCTTTGTTTTTACATCGATTGGGGCTTGCCGATGGTCGAGACTAAAACTTCCAACCTCATGATCGATCATTTGCATTGAGGTCAAGTCCAAATGTGTATAAAAGTCTACAAACAACCAAAACACCTCAAGTTGGTATAAGTGTTACTAAGGTAACATGAACACTTCAATTGGGATATATGACATGATTAATGATCAAAAGTACCAAAACCTATCTAATATGTGGTTCAAAATTGCACTTTTGGAGCACTAATCACACCCCCAACCGAAACGCGTTAAATTCCTTTAGCAATGCAAAAGAATCGAGATGCATGTGGTGATTTTCAAAAAGGTTGTGTTTCAAAAGCTTATTGTACTTATATACAAACAAACATTACTTTAAAGTGAACAATTGAAATCAACATTTGAAAAACCTATATACAAGAATAAAATCCATAAGAGAACAATTTAACAACATCAAGTTTCCATGATTTTCAACTCGATTTCCACCTAAGTCTAATGTTCTATTTTTATCTAGATTGAAATAATAAATGCAAAATTTGTTTCCCCCCCAACCTAGCATTGGCATGGCCTTAAATCGTTGAACAATTAAGATAGGGCTGGCTTGCACTCTCTCTTCAAATCGACAGTAGGATGCAATGCTTAAAACCCGACTTCACCAAAGTCCATGTAATCTAGGGGTCCACCGGTTTACTCCCAACCAATTATGCCAGGCATCAAGCCAAAGGATCAAAGACCACTAACTCTAAAGGCTTCACCCCGGACTTCAACTGACTTCGAAAATCAAGCACCTACAATTCGCTAAATTCTACCTATCCACCCATGTAACGAACACAAAATCGATGACTCCCAACCAATGAAGGCTTAGGGCATCAGGTTTCAAAGGCTTTCGCCATACACCCTTCGGACTGCTTCGGGTTTCAAAGCAAAACTTCACGATTTTATTCTTCTTTTTCTTCTTTCTTTTTCTTTTCTTTTCCTTTTCGAAGACAACATCGGGTCTTCAATTGTCGTAACTCAAACCGATTCTAGTTGTCAACACGCCAAGGCCCGCTTGCAAAAAGTGGAAGGAGGCATACAAATTTACAACCTATTGAAGCACCCAGAGGCAAAGGTGAAATAGCATAAAGGGGAAATTTCCAAGTCGAGCATGCCGAACAAGGATCGAACACAAATCGCTTCAAGCATGGCATTTGTTCTGGAAGATATGTGTGACAAATATGATGATTCAATTATCCAATTCTAGCATCCAATTGTTCACTCACAATTCAATTGTTCAATTTGAAGCAATTTAATTATGTAGTTTGAAAGAAAACACATACTTGTACATGGGGGACACAAGAAACACAATATGCAAAAAGTCAATATATATATATAATCCGAGAAGCTTTTGATATAGCCAAAATGGCTTAATACATGCATAATGAAGTTACACAAAAACATATCACTGCCTAATGGTACATTACAAAAATCATAATCAAAATTAGTAGGCGCTGATGTGTCGAAACTATACATAAATCAAAAAGAGACCCAACCACCTCACCGGCCAGCGGGTGGCGCGGCGCCATCGCAGCTACCGCCAGATATCCAATGAGGCCGCAGACGCTGGCGTCTCTTCGGTAGGATCATGAGGAAGACCCGTGTGGGCTGCGATCCTGCGGAAGTATGGAATGGCACCGTCCCAAAGTGGCCGCCGAGCCAATCTCTCGGTCATGTGTCGCGATGTCGCTGCCCGAGTGGTCATGCAGGTAGTGCAGATCGCATCCATCACCCGTACCATCTCCTCGAGCCAACACGCAGGCTACTCGTGACCGTAAAAGGAATATGAAGGCCCGGGAGATCCAGAGGATCTCGTTACCGAGTAGTGTGTGGGGGAGATGGAGGTGAACGATCCGAACGGAGTGGACTCCTCCCGCACCCCAAAAGTGTGAGCAGTGGATCATCCGTGTGTGATCCTCGCCTCCCACTCCAAGCACTCCTCCCCGGGTCTCATTGGCGCATGAAATGGACTGCATATCATAACCCTGGGCCCAATCGCTACTACTCGAGATACCGTTCAAGATCTCTATCCCAGCTCCTCCTGAAATCCCATCCGCCAAGAACATCGAAAGAAGCCCCAAGATAAGGGCTTTTGGTATGCCTTCCGCCGTGTGAGGTCTTCCTATGGACCTTCTCTTCTCGAAATAAGAGTGAAGTCATCACCGCCTGATGGGCTAAACCGCAAATCGCCTCGAGATCCAGACAATGCCTCCAAGACAGCCCTCCGCATTACAATGCTAAAAGGAATAAACAAGGGCGCAGCATGGTCGATGAAAGCAAGATATGAGGCTGGCCGCCCGATAAAGGATCGACTACCGTGAAGATCCCCGGCCGCTGCTCTAACCATCGCTCCGGGCGGAGGGTGGGCCTAATCTCATATCCCCGCATTGCGCCGACAGATGCGCAATCTCAAGGCTGCGTAAATAACCGCTGGATCGAGTACACTCTCACGGCCATCTATCTCGAAATGGATCTCAAAGTGGGATTTCATCTCGTGATCCCGAGAGGTCATGGAGTGGTAGAACCGCCGACCACTCGTAGTAGAACTGGCCGTGGAGTCATAAATGGAGGAGCGAATACCTTTATCAACGCGACGACTCCTCGTATCCGGGTCAAGCATCAATCAGTGAACGCCGGGAGAACGACTCCCACGAAATGGTTTCGCTACGCATATCCGCATTCCCCGGAATTCGTGTCTTGACTTAACATAGCCCCTCGATCCGCTGTGGGGCTTGATAATGAGGTGAAGGTGTGTCGCCTCACCGCTGGGATGCGACCGGTAAGTGATGGTGGCTGGCCGAGAAGATGATGACTCGCCGCCCGGCGTGCCCGTCGGGAAGGTCACCGCCTTCTTCCAGGGTATCGACAGGCCCCGGTCCCATCCGTGTTCGGGTAACGCCTCGAATCCCGTGAGGCTCGCCGCACGGCCGGGGATGTGTGATGGCTCTAGCATCGCCTGCATCGCTCGTAATCGGGCTCGCACGTTTACAAATTTCCCGCCTGCAAGCAATCTCACCCGAGGTCGACACGGACCCACCCCTCGCATCGACCATATCCGATATATAAAATAAACCGCCGAAAAATGCGCACTACCGAATGTGTAGCCTGGGTCCCGTGACTTGAACCGGGAACTCTGAGGCTACTGAATCACCCTGGAAGGCTGCTAAACCGCTCTGAATACCCTCACTAACCCAAGGCTCGCCGACCGAGACCTAAATGGCCCCAACTAATCAAGGCTCAAACGGTAACACCTAGTGTCGCGTGGCACCAAATGAACCAGGCCACAAAGGGATGGCTCAGCCCAGTGCCGCGGTGGTGAAGGCTCGGGTCACCGCCTGGCCAAGGCAACCACCTTCCTACCGTAATCGCCGGGGGGTGGCCTGCATGCTCAGCCAAGGCCCTCAGCCGAGGTACAAATGGCCGGGATGCAGTGGACGGCGGCAAAGATCGGGATGCAAGGCAACCTAGGCCCGGCGCGCGGGCCGTGGAAGCTCGTGGCACGCAGGAGGGAGAATATGAAGTGTGTTTTGTGCCAACCTCCCGTATTTTTATGTCACAGAGGTACCGGCGGTCTCTCCGCCCATTTTCCGCCCGGGCTAAGCCAGCGAATTTGGCCATTTTGGCCTCCCTGCAATACATCAAAATTTTAAAATTAATTACTAATATTAAATAATAATATAACTAGTAAATTATTGTTAGCAATTTACTATAATACTACGATTAGTATTTAAACATACTATTTTCATACAACTAAATTATAAAGAAAGGAAAATTGCTAAGTTAAAAAATTTTTGAAAATTATTTAGACTACCGTAATTAACTAATATAAGACAAAAATTAAAATTATGGAACCCGCAACCGGTTTTTGAAAACACGTAAATCCGCCCAAGTTCAAATAATACTCAAGGGGGCTTGTTGAGGATGATCTCTCAACCCATGCAAAGGCTCCGCCCGGCCCATGATGTTGGGTGGCCATGTTGGACTGCTCCTCCGGAATGGCTGTGGATTCGAGCAATCGCTTGCAATTGCGTTACTGCAAGACCAATTCTCCTTCATCTCCAAGGCTGATCACTCTCGCTTCCTAGCACTCGTACTCCGCACACTGATCAACTGAAACAACCTCATCAGTTATATAATTTTCAGTTTCAAACAATTTGGGGTTGGCATTCAAATTGAAGATGTTCAACTCCAATGTCATGTCACCAAAAGTTAATTGCATGATCCCATTCCGGCAATTTATAATTGCATCGCGCGGCCAGAATGGTCTCCCTAAAATGATCAACACATGATCGGGTTCATTGGAACTTGGTGCGCAGGACAGACTACAAATCTACCTGATAGTAGAAATTGTTGATTTACAAGGACATCCTCAACTATCCTCAAATCTTCACCGATCTATCAGCCAATGCATCGTAGAGGTTTAAGCTCACCTAAACCTAGCTGCATGTATACCGAAATGGCATAAGATTCACACTGCTCCTAAATCTAGCAATGCCTTGTTTATAACTCCCACCAATATTGATCAGACAGGAGAAACTGTGATCTTTGTACTTAATGTGGTACTTGCTTTGATTAGGCACCGACATGTTCAGTGAGAAAGGCCTCTTCTCAATGCCTAACTCTCTTTATCGTGCATAGATCCTTTGTGGCCTTTGCATGTTGTGGACTTGGTTGATTAGATCAAGTAAAGGTATGTTAACCTTCACTTGCCTTAAGACCTCAAGAATGCCTGCTTGTTGAATTTCCTTTTTCTTTCCTCTTAATGCTTGTGGAAAAGGGGGTGGTACACGGTATTTAATGGAATCCTCCTCTAGGAGAATATGCTCAGTCGCATTTCTTTCTCCTCCCTGCCCTCGATTCTTCAACAAGTGGCAGAGGTTGATCAACCCTTTTCCACTTCGTGGTGATTATGGCCTTAACTTCACGTCTGCATTGTGTCCTCCACTAGGCCTATTTTATTCACCATATTCTGATATTGCTGTCCCTGGAAAAGGCCCTTTTCCTTTTCTGAACTTTGCAGCTGCTGATTGGACAATTTTGAAATTTCAGACTGCATATTGGATAGTTTCACATTAAGTGAACTCAGATCGCTTCAATATTTGATTAGTTCGACATTCAGCACTTTATGTTCTTCTTCGCTATCAGGCTACCATCTTACTTAGATTCTAATCGCTCGCTCGATGTGGATAAGGGTAAGGGTCGCCGTTGGGAAGTGGGGACTAATCGCCGATCTATTGGAGGTATATAGGAGATAGTTTTGGCTTTCCTGGTAGATTAGAGTGGGTTTTCAAATTTTGGATATAGGAATTACCAAATGGAATATCTATCAGGTCACCTTGATTCGTACCTGACATTCTTCGACAGCTTTTCCCATAAAGGACTATGTGACTGATGGTTGTAGCCGAAGGTTGGATGGTGACAACTCACTTTATCGAGTAAATATTATGCTGATTTTTTCATTTCCATCTCATCCAATCTCCGAGTCAAAATGATTAATTTTTCTTCATCGCGTGTCCTCAAATTGTATGAATGGTCTCCCCCCGGTAACTCGAGCACTGGCCCTTCATCCTCCCTTGGACGAGGTTCATCCCATGCCTTGAGGTTTCAGCTATATAAGTCACAGTCTAGCCTCTGCAGGCTACTTAGTGCTGCCCCACACATTGTTTCATAGGTGGGACATCCCATCATAGAAATGGTTTACTGAAGATCCGTGTGTCAAACCCATGGTGTGGACATGCACATCTGGTTTCCATAAACCTCTCCCAACACTGGTAAAACTTCTCACCTTCATGAGCTGCAAAGGTATAAATTTGTCTTTTCAAATTGTTTGTCTTATGAGCACTAAAAAACTTCTTCAGAACTCGCTTCATAGCCTCGTACCCCAATTTCTATATTTCTAGCGTCTCAATGAATTGGAAAGCCATATCTGGCCTGTATCCTTATGGGTCAATGGAAATGCCTTTAGTTTCAGCAAATCCATGTCCATCATACCTTCCTTTGAAGGTAGTGTATACTCCTCAAAAATCCCTAAGATGTGTGTATGGATTTTCATTTCCACAACATGATATGGCGCAGGGAAACTAAATATGGCCTCACCGCTACATCATCGCCAGGAGGAATGATACAAGATGGCAATTAACCTCTAGGAGGGTGGATGTGGATCCTCTCATGGTTCTATATGCATTTGGATTCATAGGGGTTCCGGTTGGCTCATGTTCCGTGTATGGGATCCATGGCACCGCTTGTACACTAACCAATTAGCTAGTCAAGTTGTGTACTCATTCTATTCAAATTTGACTAAGTGTCTCTATCCCACTGTTGCATGCACAGATGTTACACAATTCTAGAGACAGCAAATAGAACCAACAAAGAGTGCTAAAAGAAAAATTAAAAGTAATCTAACAAAAATAAATAAAATGACTAAATGAAAAAACCGAAGTCGAATCAAGGCAAGCATCACAAGCGCTGAAACCGGCGCTCCCGCAACCGATATACAAAAGAGGTAAAAGGTGTTACTTCACTTGTGATGTGGATCACAAGTACTTCAACTTACCATTAGTAGTCAGGCACCATCCTCGGCACCGGCGCCATTTGATTCGCGGCTCAAGAGTCGGAAATAATCAACAATATTTATATACCTAAGTTCCTCTCACGCGTAGTCAAGCTACTACAAGATAGTGGCCTGTGGCCTAACACAAAGATGGGTTTTCTTCCTAAAAATGGTTTGCATTAGGGCATGAAGGTAAGGCTTTCTATTTGGACTTTTGATTGTAATAAGTCGTAAATGGTTTAAACCGGAAATTGCAAAACTGAAAATGGTAAAAATCGAAATTTAAAGTGAAGAAATTAAACTTTGGAGCATTTAGGTCACCAACTTGACAGTTAGGGCAAACACATGTGTTTTATCCTCCTATGTGAGTCAACACAGGATGCGCTATGGCTCCCTTTTGTTTAAAACCCAAGATTCTTTATCATTTTTCTAAGGCTAGTAAAGACCATCTAAAGAATCACACAAGATCTCCTCACCCGAGCACCGAACCCTAAAGTATGGAGAGTATTGGCCGAGGCTAGTAAAGACATCTAAAGAATCACAAGGCATCTCTCACCCGAAAGCACCGAACCCCAAAGTATGGAGAGTATTGGCCAAACAATAAAAGTCAATGTTATTTAACCCTAATTAGAGAACCCTAACATGTAAATGCTACCCTCGTAGGCAAGGACCATCTAAAGAGCCAAAGGTTCGCCACTAAGCACTAGGTCTAAAGCATGGAGAGTATTGGCCAAGACAATAACATCCCATGTTATGCAACTGAGTTTTGAATATAAGGGCCATAAATACACTACCCATAACTTTTAGTTCATGAGGACAACATGCATAACCCCACCGCTGCTGGGCTTCCTTCCTCTTCAGCGAGGAGGCTTAGCCAAGCAAGCATCTCTTGAGTTGTCATCCAAGAGGTGTGTGTTTGGTAGCCGGGAAAGTGAAAGAAAGAAGAGAAAGAATAGAGAAGAGAGAAAATAAAAGCAAACCTAAAATAAAAGACTTTATTTACAAAAGCAAGAATGAAAAGAACTTACAAATCACTCAAAAACTCAGATTCACCTTCATCCTCTTCCTTTTTATTACAAGACATGAGTATTTATAAGCCTCTCAAAGTATGAAACTACCAAAACCCCATAATAACTAGGCTAAGAGTAGGACAATTGGGCACAAACCAAGTTTGGAAGGCGGTTGCATTAATTACAGAGGATGACAAGGCCTGCAAATTTCGCTAGAGGTGAGAATTTCGCTAATTAGCGAATTTGGCAAGGGTTAGCGAATTTGGCAATGGCTTAGCGAATTTGGCAATGTTGAAATTTCGCTAGCTAGCGAAATTTCGCTAAGCTAGCGAAATTGTCAGTGAGAAGCGAATTTCGCAAATGGCAAAGGTAAGTTGTTAGCGACTTCGCAATCTAGCCGAGATTGCGAACAGCTTATGAAGTTATTGCGAAATTCGCTAAGATTGCGATTGATTGGCGAAATTCGCTTGCATTGCTGTTCTTCCTGCTTCCCATCCTATCTTCAACTGCATCTCATTTCCTTCACCTTGCCTTTGTTTTTCATCGATTTACTTGTTTGATGGTCGACTAAACTTCCAACCTCATGATCAACATTTGCATTGAGGTTGAAGTCCAAATGTGTATAAAAGTCTACAAAACAAACCAAAAACACCTCGTTGGTATAAGTGGCGCCATGTACATGAACACTTCCAATTTGGGATATATGACATGATTAATGATCAAAAAGTACTCAAAACCTATCTAATATAGGGTTCAAAATTGCACTTTTTGAGCACTAATCATCTCCCAAGGCCGCTCTGCTATAGGTAGTGGCTCTAGCAATCCCCTAGGCTGATGTTGCTCCACCTTGTCTTGTTGGCACACAAGACAAGTCCTTACGTATGTCTCCACATCATCCCGCATTCAGGCCAGAGTGTGACTGACTCTAGTAGTGCCCTTTGCAGGCCGCTTCGCTCGGGATGTCCAAACATTCGAGTCGTGGCACTCCTTGATGAGATTCCTTCTGAGGCTTCCCCATTTAGGCACATAGAGCCGCTTCCCCTTTGTGTAGAGTAAACCGTCCTCTACCCAAAACCGCCTTGTCTTTCCCTCATGAGCCAACGTGGCCGAGATTTTTGGCCACACTGGATCGTCGTAATCCCTCCTTGCGAGATCCACCATCTCCCTGGGCCGGCCAGTGGGTGGATGCTACAGCTCGCCTACGGCTAAGGCATCACATGATTAGCTATGCTCAAGGTTTATATTCCAAATAAGGTCAACTAGCCCAGAAGTCCCGCCACTCCGCTTCGCTCGGGGCTTAGCTCTTCCGGTCTCGAAGTAAAGCAGCGACATTATCCATCTTCACTATGAAGTGTGACCCCAGCAGATAGTGTCTCCATGTCCGTAAGCAATGGATGATGGCCGTCATCTCCTTCTCTTGGACCGTGTACCGCCTCCGTGTCATTGAGTTTGGCGCTTCAGCTATGGGGCGTCTTCCGCATAAGAACCTCCAATAGCAAAGTCGAGGTACCGTGTGTACCTCGAATACCTTAGTGTGGTCAGGTAGCGCCAACACGCTCACCACGCGGCCTTCTTCAAATCTTCAAAGGCTTGCCGACATTTCATCTCACGCCCATGCCTTACTCTTTGAGAAGGTTCTGGCAATGGAGCCGCTTCGCCGAGTACCCCTCGCGAACCGGCCGATAGTAGTTCACTAGGCCCAAGAAGGACCTCAATTGTGGCACCTTAGTAGGGGGATCCCATTCCTGGATGGCTTTGATCTTGCTCTCATCCATCATGAGCTTGCCATCCTTGATGCGATGTCCTAGGAAGCCCACTTCTCCAAGAGCGAAGGAGCATTTCTCCTTCTTCACATATAGCCTATTCTCGCCTTAATATTTAACACTACTTTTAGATGATCAACATTCTCTCCAAGGTGTTGTTATATAACAATATCATCTAGATATACCACCACAAACTTATCCAAGAAAGGATGCAATATTTTGTTCATCAAAGTGCAGAATGTAGCAGGTGCATTAGTAAGACCAAAGGGCATCACTAGGAACTCATAGGATCCATACCTCGTCACACAAGTAGTTCATCCCCTTCAGCTATCCTCACTTGGTAGTAGCCCGACGTTAGTCCAACTCTGAAGTACCTTGCTCTACCAAGCTGATCAACTACATCAGCAATAAGAGTGAATGGGATACTTGTTCTAACTCTGGTCACCTTGTCAAGCTCCTCGTATGCACATCCCGTGAGGACCCATCGTGTTTCTTTTGAATAAGACCGCGTACATGTGGAGCCTTGGGTACTGATGAATCCGCATCCAACAACTCTCGCTTGTCTTATTAACTCCTCCAACTCTGGGGGTGCCATCCTGTAGGAAATTTCCCATGGCAAGTGGTTTTGCTCCCGTTCCAACTCGACCTTATGATCTTCCTCCTCCTAGGTGGAGCTAGTAGCTCCGGTGGCATTACACATCTTTGACCATCTAGAACCTTCTCGACCTACGCATAGGATTCCATAGGTCAATCGGTCCTCCTTAAGAGCCACCATGTAGTCACCTCATTCTTTCAACCCCTTTTCTAGTTGCATAATGACAAAGATATGTGGTCTTAGCTTTCTTGGCTTCTGGGTGATTGTGCAGAACCATACATAATACATTCTCTTCTAAAGAGATAAATTGGCGAACGTAGAAAAGGTAAAGGCACAACTTTACCTCAAGTGAAGGAAGTCCATCCAGCACTATCTTGAAGTCATCCATGGGTGCAACCGTGAAGTCAACCTTGCCTTCCCACGGCCCGATCTTCATCGTCACCCCACGAGCTACTCCTTGTGAAGGCTTGGCAATGAGTTAACTCTCGTTTCATCCCGCTCCTCGATGTCCTGAGCTTGAGTCTTCTTGCCTCCTCCTCTGAGACAAAGTTGTGTGTGGCACCGGTATCTATCATGGCCTTGGTGGACATCCCATTCACCTCGGCCTCCACATACATGAGTCCCTTGCTTTGAGGCTGCTCCTTAGCTGGCTTGACCTTGAGGGCATTCAACAGTTGCATTGACCCCATGTGAGCATCACCCTCTTGTTCGTCTCCTCTCGATCAAGGCGTTAGGGCCTTCCTTTTTGGACATTCCCGTGCCCAATGTGGTCCGTTGCACAGGAAACAAGCTTAGCTCCTTGGCCTGAAATCCTCGCTTATCCCCACTCTCGCCTCTCTCTGGCGAGGCCGCACCCGATCCTTCCCTTAGTGTCAGAGCTTAGAGTCCTCGCTTCCCACCTTGACATGGCTACCCTTGAAAGGTGCCTTGACTCCGAGACGAATCTCCCCTCTCGAAAATCCATGAGAGACTTCAAGCACGCGCGAAGCTGTGGCTATCTTGGACACCACGCCTCCTCAACTCTTGCCTGTGCCCAAATTTTTGTGTTCTCATGAAGTTGAAGAGAAGCTCATTCTCATTCATATCGGGCGTCTCAAGCATTAGGAAAGAGGAACCTTGACATAGTCGATCGATCCCGTGAGTTCGAGATGCCCGAGATCTTCTACGTGCCATATATCCACATCCTCGGGGTAGAATTGCTTTTGATTTCTTTGAAATCCGCCACGTGCTCCATGTGTGTGCATAGTCCTTTTCTATATCCATAAACCTTCTACGCCACCATAGAGTAGCATTATCGGTGAGATAGAGAGTAGCGGTGCGTACCTTAGTAGCCGCCTGGCCGGGTTACGCTATTGCCTCAAAATATCTTTCCACATGTGCCACAAGTAGTTATCAAGCTCCTTAGCATCCCTTCCCAAGAAAGGTGTGTGGCTTCTAAGACTTCCACCTCAAGCTTCATGGGTGGCCATAACCCGAGCTGACAACGCTGCTTCATAAATGGCCACCTTTTGCCTTAGCTCCTCTTCATGCTTAGTCAAGACCTCCACCCTTGACTCTAAGCTTGCGAGCATGTCTAGGATCCTCATGAACTACTTCGGTGCGACACCACACGGACCCAAGAGCCATGCATGCTCCTCAAGGTCTTCTGATCTCGCACCTTGAGATCCTCCACGGCCTTCTCCATGCTCTGTTCCATGAGGTCCACTCCCTCCTTGGTGTCCGCCATCGCGATCTCCAATCGCATCACCCGACTATCCAAGCTTGTGAGAGGATTCACGAGACTTGCTCTTCTTTTCCTTCCCTTAGCTGGAGGATCATGTCCTCCCGGACTTGCTCGTAACTTCTTCTACACGGTACTGACATCAGATCCTCCAAGAATTCCCACACGTCGCAACCAAAGCCTCGATACCAACTCACACGACTTTAGCTCTCTTTGCTAAGCTCCCGTGCGCTACTTAGACAACTCGCCCTTTCGATGTTGCTAAGTCAACCTCCCGACTGCCTTGCTTACTAGCTCGGCTTCTACCCACGGCTTGGAAGCGAAGAGAACTTGAGAGAACACTTGAAAGAAGAAAGCTCTTTATTGAAGAGAGAATGCTTTACAATGCTTTGAGAGCTCTTGGATTGTTGGTTTGCAAATGAGGCCACTTCCTCCTTTTATAGCCACCTATGGAAGTGTGTAGAACCTTTGAAGGTTCCCCACAAACCTAGAGAATTCTAGAAGATTCTACTATGTACACATATGTACAAGAAGTCTCTAGAAGAACCTAGGATGATCTCCTTCCTTCCATACCCTCCCCACACAGTGTGGACTTCTCCTGAGTCTTCTAGAACCTTCCACATCTTTTCTAGCAAAAGGGAGGTCTCTCCAAGTTTCTAATCTTCCACCTCCTATATAAGCCTCTCATGCCCCATATGATCAAGAGGGCTTTCCATGTGTGAGGGTGTACACGAGGCAATCGTGCTTAGGCAAGCACTAGTCGAATCACCGTGCCTAGCATGTCATGGCACTAGGCGAGGCACCGCGGCTTAGCGTTAATTCAGGTCAATCACAGTGCCTAGGCATGTCATGACTAGTCGAGGCACGCGGCTCAGGCATGCCTGCGCACTAGGCCCAGCACTGCGGCGCGGCAAGCATCGTCGGCGCAATCAAGGCTTAGCAAGCACTAGGTCAATCACCATGCTCAGCATGTCATGCAGACTCGGTCGGCGCACCATGCCCGTGCATGTCATGGCACTAGGCCGGCGCAATCGCGTCTAGATGTCACGGCTGTGCCCGTGCACCGCGCCTAGGCATGTCATGGCACGCCCGTGCACCGCCTAGCAAGCACAAGGCCTAATCATCGCGGCTCAGGCATGTCATGGGCACTAGGCCCACCGTGCTCAGGCATGTCATGGCATTAGGCCCAGCAAGCACTCGTCGAGGCACCGTGCCTGGGGCAAGCACCAGCCGACGCACCGCCAAGGCAAGCACTAGTCGAAGCACCGTGCCTAGGCATGCTCGCGGCACTAGGCCGAATCACCGTGCCTAGGTACGCACTACGCCGAATCAATCGCGGCCTAGGCATGCCATGGTATTCAGCCCAGTCGGCGCAATCGCGACTAGGCATGTCACGATTCGCCGGGCGCACCGCTTCAGGCAACGACCCTAGCGGGCAACGGATTAGCATGCCATGGCACTGTCGAGGGCACCGCGGTTCAAGCATGGCCTATCTTAGCATGGGGAGGCAAAGATGTGATATCATGGGGGTGGGGGAGAAGACAGATATCATGGGGGTGGGGAGGCAGCATAATGGCATGGTCGGGCACAAGGATCGTTCACACCACGCCGAACTACCATACCACGTGATCGAGGCAACATGTCTACGGTATCGGACGCAAGCATCGCATCGGCGCACCACGATAGCCCGTGGTGCTAGCGCAAGTCGTGGCCGTGGTATGAATTCGCGGTCTTGATTTCGAGCAAGGCAATCGCATCACCCAATCGCTTCTCATTTCGTTTAGCTTTTTATTCCATACGCATGCTTATTCCGAGACCGTAAGATTCGCTCAACGGTCAAGGGGCTTCCCCGTACCACCCCTGCAACGCCCAAAACCTCTTGCCTGGAGGGACGGAAAAGGGAAACACGAGTGGATCTGGCTCGAGGAGGGACGAATCGGAGCGACATAGGGCTGAATTCAAGTGGATCGGCAAGAAGGCCACTCGCCACTTACAATACCCCGTCGCAGATTTAAGTCGCCCGCAAAGGATTCTACCCGCCGCCGGTCGGAATAATGCGCCCAAGGCGGCCCACACTTGTCCACCGCGAGGACCTCGACCAGCGACACGTGCCTCCGAGTCAGGCCCCTACCGAGGGTCGGCAATCAGCGACGGGCGCACGCTGGCCGTTTAGCCCTGATCTCGACTTAGAGGCGTTTCGGCCATAATCCAACAAGACGAAGCTTCATGCCACCGCTTTTCAACTAAGCGATGACCAATTGTGCTAATCAAATCCGCCTTCTCGCATTCAGGCTGAATTACTATTGCGACACTATCATCAAAGAGGGTAAAACTAACCTGTCTCACGACCTGCCTAAACCCATTTCACGCCCCTATCGTGGTAATCCAACACTTGGTGAATTCTACTACAATGATAGGAAGAGCCGACATCGAAGGATCGTGCTAACGCCGCTATGAACGCTTGGCTGCCAAGCCGCTTATCCCCGTGGTAACTTTTCCGACACCCTAGCTTCAAATTCGGCGTCTAAAGGATCGATAGGCCACGCCACGCTCAGACTGCATCGAAATCGAATCAAACGAAGCACCTTTGTTCCACACGATTGCTCGTTGAGCTCATCTTAGGACACCTGCGTTTATCTTACCCGTATGTGCCGCCTGTACCAAACTCCCACCCGACAATGCGTCTTCGGCCTGATCGACGCCACAGCGCCTCAGGTCCAAAAGGAGGGGATGTTCCCCATCCTCGATCCACCGAATAAGTAAAACAACGCAAAGTATTAGAGTTTCACTTCGCCGCTTCCGGCTCCCACTTATCCTACACCTCTCAAGTCATTTCACAAAGTCGGATTCAGAGTCGTTTCAACAGGTCTTTTCCTACCGATTCGCAAGCCCGTTCCCTTACCGTGGGCTCACCGATAGCAGACGACGCGGGAATCTCGTTAATCCATTCATGCCGCTACCACTCAGGATGACGAGGCATTTGGCTACCTTAAGAGAGTCATAGTTACTCCCCGCCGCTTACCCGGCGCTTGGTTTGAATTTCACTTTGACATTCGTAGCACCGGGCGTAATCACATTGGGCGTGAGCATCCGTAGTGGACCATCACAATGCTTCGTTTAATTAAACAAATATATTCCTTGTCCGCATTCGCTTCGAAGTCGACCGTCACGCCCGGGAAGGCCCTCTAGGGAGCGCCTGCCCACCTCTGCCAAGATTGAAGATCGCTTCTCGCCGCGAGCAAATGAGCGCCCATCGACAAATGACGGGTTCGATCGGGACTCGAGCCAATCCTTTTCCCTTTGAGGTTACTGGATCCATTTTACCGACTCTCCCTTGCCTACATTGTTCCATCGACTGCAGGTCGCTCACCTTGGAGACCGATGCGGTTATGAGTACGACCGGGCGTGGAGGCACTCGCGGGTCCTCCGGATTATGGGCCACGAGGCGCACCAAACACCACGCCGACGTGTGCTCTTCCAACTACTGACCCCACTCCTCCGGCTGAGCCATTTCCAGTGGTGGGCTGGCTGTTAAACGCAAAGATAACTCTTCCCGAGGCCCGAATGACGCCTCTCCGACTCCTAACGCTGCCGCCACCGCCACGTCCCGGCTCACGAATGTTAACCCGATTCTCTCGATGCTCACGCGCGCAGACGCCATCTGGACGGGCTTCCCCGTCTCTTAGGATCGACTAACCCATGTGCGCGTCGCTCACATGGAACCTTTCCCTTCTCGCCTTCAAAGTTCTCATTTGAATATTTTCTATCGCTACCAAGATCCGCACTACGCCAAGCCCGCCGCTCGCGCCCTGTGCTTCGGCGCGACGCCGCCCTCTACCATCGAGGCTCGCCCTGCCTCTACTCCGGGCCGTATAGGTCAAAGGATCTTCGCCATCCATTTTCGGGCTAGTTGATTCGAAGGTGCTTGTTACACACTTCCTTAGCGGATTTCGACTTCCATTACCACCGTCCCGTCAGCCTTAATCGACCAACACCCTCAGGTCTCTAGGTTAGCGTTGCAACAAGCACCGCACCCGCTTCCGGCTTCATCCCGCATCGCGCTCTGCGTACGCCAAAATGGCCCACTGGGAGTTTCCCGACCTACGGTCTGCTCAATGAGAAGCCAGGCTGGCCCTACCTATTTAAAGTTTGATAGAACAAGTCGAGGCGTCGCGCCCCGATGCCTCTAATCATTGGCTTTACTCCGATAGAACTCGCCCGCGGGCTCCGCCATCCCGAGGAACTTCTGAGGAACCAGCTACTAGATGGTTCGACAGTCTTTCGCCTTATACCCAAGTCGATTTAACGATGCATCGCCGCACGGGCTGCTGGATCCTCATCCGAAGCCTCTCCGGCTTCGCCCAGCATAGTTCACCATCCTAGTCCCGACAGCATGCTCACTAACCCTTCTCGAAGATCATACCTGGCCGACCGGCACCCCGCGAGGGGATCCCGCCTCATCAGCTTCCTACGCCCACGGGTTTACTAGCCCGCTGACTTCACACATGTCACTTTGGTCTCTGGTGCTTCAAGACGGGGTCGAATGGGCCCGCTGGCCGACGCCCATGAGCGCATCAGGTACTTAAGCACGCCCGAGGGCGTGAGTCGCATTCACGCATCGAGGCGACGACGCCTACCTGCAGACTACAACCGCCGCCTAAACCGCGTCGGTCCGCGCCGAGTCAATCGAAGGCACTCGGCGGATCGCTGCTCCACATCCGACCGAGATGCATCGCCGCCCCATCCGCCCCCCTTCCGACAATTTCAAGCACTCTTTGACTCTCTCTTTCAAAGTCCTTTCATCTTTCTCGGGCGCAGCATTTGTTTCCTATCGGGTTCTCGCTCAGATTTAGCTCGACGGAATTCTACCACCACGGGGCTGCATTCCCAAACAACCCGACTTCGTCGACAACGCCGTGGTGCGACAGGTCCGCACGACCAGGCTCTCACTTTCCCTCCGCGCCCTCCAGGGACTCAAATCCCATCCGCCGCGAGGACGCTTCTCCGTACTACACCGATCTGGCGGACCCGCCCCGATTCGTGCTTCCGGCCCCTGGGCCTCGTCATTGCTACTAAGGGAACTTTGTAAGCTCTTTCCTCCGCTTATTGGATATGCTTCTTAAACTCGCCGAGTGTTCCCCGCCCGACCCGGGGCCGCCGTCGAGGTTCCTGCCTCACAGGCCCCATCGCCGGGGCCACCAGCGCCCGACATGGAGATTCTCCCTCCTTCCTCCTCTCCTGACGAGGGGGAAGGATCGTGGGTTCGCCTAAACCACCTCTTTGTCGAGGCATGCATCGCCAAGGATGATTTTTAACCAACCACGGACGCGACGTGTTCCATGGGAGGCCAATGTCCGCCTTAACCCAGGCCCCTTACCGCGATAGGTGGAGGGGGCGACGTGGTGCGTGACGCCTGTGCAGCGCAAGGTTCGACCTAATGGCTGCCACAAGAACTTTATGCTTCAAAGACCTGATGATTCACGGGATTTCCGTAATTCACACCAAGTATCGCGATTTTGCTACGCTCTTCATCGATGCGAGACTAGATATCCGCAATAGAGTCGCTTTTGTGAGTTAACGAACACGCTTCAGCATTCGCGACCGGCGACGGATGGCGTTGTTTCGCTAGATGCTTTCCTCGCGCTTCCACGGGTTCGGTGTTAAGTGGATCTGGTCTCGGCAAGACGCCCCCATGCACGGGGCAGAGGGCAAGGCTCGCGACGCCCACCGATCCATCGAGAGCGGAGTGGAGGGCTCACGCCCGCTCTGCCCTCGACGGGTTGTTAAACAACGTGTTCACGGGTCGCTCTACCGACTAGGTTCGGACAATGATCCTTCCCGTTGCGTTCACCACTTCCGAAACCTTGTTACGACTTCTCCTTCTTCAAATGATAAGGTTCGCGACTTCTCGCCGACGCCGCAGCGGCGAATCGCCACGCCGCTTGATCCAACATCACCGACCATTCAATCGGGTAGAGCGACGGGCAAAGGTGTACAAAGGGCAAGGATTAGTCAACGCGAGCCGATGACTCGCGCTACTTTCAGGAATTCCTCGAAGACCAACAATTGCAATGATCGATCCCCATCACGATGAAATTTCAAGATTATCCGCCCGTCTGGCCAAGGCTATAGACTCTTGAATACATCAAGGTAGATGCCGCGTATGCCCGTAACATCTAAGGGCATCACGTAATCGTTATTGCCTCAAACTTCCTCGCCTGCTTACCGCCATAGTCCTCTAAGAAGTCAAGGCGGAGGATCACTCGCATAGCTAGTTAGCGTGCTGAGGTCTCGTCACGTTTAACAACGGAATTAAACTGCATAAATCGCTCCACCAACTAAGAACGGCCATGCACCACCACCCATAGAATCAAGAAAGAGCTCTCACCTGTCAATCCTTACTATGTCCGACCTCGGCAAGTTTCCCGTGTTGAGTCAAATTGCCGCTGTGCTCCACCCAGGAAGCTCCTTCCACAATTCCTTTAAGTTTCAGCCTCACTATAATTCCCGTAACCCAAAAACTTTGATTTCTCACAGCAGCCACGAGTCCTAAAAGCAACATCCGCTGATCCCCGGCCTAAGATCGCTTATGGTTGAGACTAGACGGTATCCGACCGCTCGAGCCCCCAACTTTCGTTCTTGATTAATGAAAACATCCTTGGAAAATGCTTTCGCAATTGTTCGTCTTTCATAAATCCAAGAATTTCACCTCTGACTATGAAATACGAATGCCCCCGACTGTCCCTGTTAATCATTACTCCGATCCCGAAGGCCAACACAATAGGACCGAAATCCTATGATGTTATCCCATGCTAATGGGCGTGCATAGCGAGGCTTGCTTTGAGCACTCTAATTCTTCAAAGTAACAAAGACCGAGGCACGACCGGCCGCTTAAGACCAGGATGACGCCTGTAGAAGGGACAAGAGGACGGCACACCGTGTAAGGCTAATCGACCGAATCGAACCCAAAATTCGACTACGAGCTTTTTAACCGCAACAACTTAAATATACGCTATTGAGCCGGAATTGTCACACGCACCGTGACTTGCCCTCTAATGGATCCTCGCAAGGGTTTTAGATCGGTGACTCTTATTCCACTACGCACCAAAGAGCTCCCAGATTGCTATTTATCACACTACCTCCCGTGTCGTGATTGGGTAATTTGCGCTCCTCGTTGCCTTCCTTGATGTGGTAGCCAGCTTCTCGTGCCCTCCGGAATCGAACCCACCTTCCGTCAATCCACAATACCATGGTAGTCACATGAGGTCTTTACTGCGGTGCGGCGCCAGGAACCCGCTTAGGCCAGCCTTCTCACGCCTCTTCACTATTCTCGAACACAAGGGCTTACGGGCACTTTCCCAACTCGATTTTATTAGCTACTAAAATACAAGACAATTTCGCAAAGGCTCCCACATCTCGAGGCTCAATGCTTTTCTTTGGATCCAACTCCAGAATATAATGAATTAACCAAGTGGGCACGCAGGCCCTTTATATAGGATGCTCAAGGGCAATCCCGATACAATTATGACTAAGAGTCCTACTCTAACTCTAGTCTTCCAACTCAAAGAAGTCGCATAAATCCTTCCCTTATTAATGAGTCCCCACCGAATGAGTTCCTATATACAAACACGCGATTCCCACCATGAGTAAAGAGTCCTCTCGCCAGTGAGTCCTGTCCCGCCTAGAGTCTTCCCGCCCGAGACCTTCCCGCCTAGGAGTCCAAATTCATTGGGAGTCTTTTCCCGCCTAGATTAGGAGTCCTTCCCTCCCTGAGTCCTGACTCACTCAGGAGTCCCACGTACAAGACCCTGGGGGTCAGAGGGAACCTTTGTCGCACTCCGGGACAGATGCTCACGCCCAAGGCTCTCCGCCCAAAAATAGCCGGACATTCCGCCCCACTCCACCTGCTTGGCCTCTGCCGCCCCCGGTGCCCCTCTAAGCCGTGAGTGCCGCCGTGACGCCCACCCGCACGTCCCAACCGGGATTACTGTCAGCTCCGCTCATGTGCGTTGCTCACGCTCAGGCCTCCTGACACACGTTTTCCCAACCTTGCCTTGCTCGTTTTCCTTAGCGGGCCAGCCAAGGCAATACTTCATGCCGCAGACGGACTCGTGAAAGATTCTGGGTCGAGGGCCGACAAATCCTCCCCACTGTGAGGTATCTAACGCCCTCGTTGACTTCAACCGCGCATACTCAAGGATCCGGTCTTCAAACTGCCATAACGTAGCACTCCTTTTCCCGGCTTCTCGCTTCACTCACCCGCGCCCCCTTCCAATGAATCCCACTAGTCCACTCGTTTCCTCCAGCTTCCCCATCTTCCTATCCTCAGATGCTTGCAATCTCTTCGCTTGAACTCGACTCAACCATAGGCGGGTTCCGCTTATTTGCACTCGGCCGACTAGATCAAGCAGGATAAGCCAGGAAGCTTATGGAATGCTCCGGGGTGAAGCTTCAACCTCTCTCGTAGCTTCTCGCCAGGTGCCACATTCCTATACGCCTACAACTTCAAAGGGTCCATCGTATTTCGGAATCAAACCTCTCTGAAACTGCTTATTCCTGATCTTTTTCCAGATCTGAGGAGTTAACTTCAACAACCATCTCCCTTACTCAAATTCCGTAGGTCTTTGCCTTCCGTCCGCATACTTCTTCATGCGTCTACTTGCCTTCTAGACCTGCTCTACTTTTACTCAAAGCAATCTTGCCGAGACTTTGCAAACTTGTACGCAGCTGGGCTCACACTACGTCCAGGTTGCTCTGTAACCAGTACGTCCAGGGGCGTACGTGGCTGGAACCCGATTGCTACCTCAAAAGGGCTCATACCTGTGGCTGAACTTCGCTGCAGATTGTAGGACAACTGAGCTGGCTCTAGAAGTTCCAACCAATTTTTTCTGATAGTCGTCACGGCGGCGAATACTCTTCCAACACCTGATTCACTCTCTCTATCTGACCATCAGTCTGAGGGTGATTCGCAGTCGAGAACTTGCATTCTCGCACTCCCACATCTTGAACAATTAACTCCAAACCTCGCTCAGAAACCGTGATCTCGATCGCGCATCATGTCTTCGTGTATCCCAAAGTGTTTCACAACATCATGGAAGAAGATGCGCTACGCCTTCACCGATATTCACTGGGCGACACATTGTGCCAGACGGAGAACCTTGTCTACCACCACTCAAACCGATCCGAAGCCCTCTTCTACTTCTAAACCCACTGTGATGAAGTCCATCGACATACACACCGCCATGGCTTCTCCAGAATGGGACAGTGGGTCAGAATAATCCCGCTCCTTCTTCCGCCTGCCTTGTCAACTTGACAAACATGGCATGTCTTGGATATGATTGCACGTCTTCCTTCATCTTAGGCCAATGAAAGACCGCGGCGCAGCAAGCCAAAGTTCTTTCCTCTCCCGACCAGCCCATCTCGCATCATGTGTCTCCTTCAAGAAATCCCGCCTCAACTTGTTCAAGGCACATATAGCTTCCCTCATCCGAAGTAAAGCAACTCATTCTCGAGCCAATATCGCCTCGTGGTGCCATCTCTCACCCGGCTTACTAGCTTTGACGCTGAGTCTTGTGCGCCTTCCAACCCAACTCGCCGCTTGAAATCACAACCGAGCTCAACGATCCCACATAACTTGCCACTTCCTTCCCACTCAAAGCATCCGCCACTCGGGTCAGGTCGACCCTAGCTTGTGCACCCACACAAAATCAAAGTCGACTCAAGAACTTTGCCATCGAGCTTGCCGGCGCAAGCTTCTTCCGAAGCCAGAAGAAGGTGTCAGATTCGTACACAAAGAGGTCGAAGCAAAATCAACAAAATTTATATACACCTGTTCTTACCACGCTCGTGAGTCAAGCTAATGGCAAAGATAGTGGTCTGTGGCTCAACACGTGGATGGGTTTTCATCCTAAAATGGCTTGCATCGCATGAAGGTAAGGCTTTCTTATTTGACTTTTTGGAATTGTGTTTCAAAACAAGGGAAGTAGGTTTGAAAACTCGATAATTGTAAACCGAAATTTAAGTGTGAAAAGTTAACTTTGAAGATTTAGGCTCACTAACTCGCAAGCCAGTGGCAAACACGTGTCTCTGTTTATCCTTCGCTTATGACATGCAACCTATAGTCCTGGCGGCATAACCGGACGATGTTTAACTAGCAAACCTCACCCATGAAACATCTCCTATTTGAGTCAATACAGTGTAACATGCGCTTATGGCCCTTTAGTTTAAAACCCTAACACCAATTATCATTTCGTAGGCTCGTAAAGACCATCTAGTAACAACAAGGCATCTCTCTCACCCCGAGCACTGCATCCTAAAGCATGGAGAGTATTGGCCAAAATAATAACAGGAAATGTTACTTAACCCTAATTTGAAGAACCCTAACATGTAAATATTATCTCAGAGGCTCGTAAAGACCATCTAAAGAACAACAGTCCTAAAGCATGGAGAGTATTGGCCAAATCAATAACATCCCATGTTATGCAACTATGTTTTCTTTGAGAATAAAGGCCATAAATACACTACCCGTAGCTTTTAATACAAGAGGACAACATGCATATGCCCCACCACCAAGCTAGCTTCCTTCCTCTTCAAAGAAAAGGAGGCTTAGCCAAGCATCTCTTGAGTTGTCATCCTCAAGAGGGTGTTTGGCACCGGGAAAGGAGAGAAAGAAGAGAGAGAAGAGAGAAAAGAAATAAAAGCAAAACCTAAAATAAAAGACTTTATTTACAAAAATGAAAACTTACAAAAATATCTTCTCCCAAATTGTTCCTTCCAATCCTTTTTCTCTTACAAAACAAGAGGGGTTTATATAGGCCTCCTCAAGGTATGAAAATACCAAAAAAAACCTATGAAATCAAGCAAGTTATCGACAATTCAATACACCAAGCTCGGGAGGCGGCTCGACACACTACAAGCATGATCGAGGCATCACCCCTCGCTTAGGTCGAGAATCTCGCTAACTAGCGAAATCACCAGTTCAGCTAAAACAAGAAATTTCGCTAAGGGTGGGTAATTACATAGCTTAAATTCGCCAATAGCGAAATTTTGTAGAAGCGAATCCATTATTTTCGCTAAGGAACGTTGTTAGAGAAATTTAGAGTGTCTAGCTTAAATTTGGTAAGCCGCTAGGTTGCGAATTTTCACTAAGGTTGCGAAATTTTTAATCTTAGCTAAAATTTTCATAGAGCTTAGCTTAAAATTCCCCGCATTGTCGATCCTTCGGCCGCTACTTCTCCCGTCTTCAACTCCGCATCACATTTTCTTCATTTTGCCTTGGTTTTCTCATTGATTTGGGCTGGTTGATGGCCAAGACTCTGAATCTTAAACTTCATGATTCATCATTTGACTCCTCGAGGATTGGACTCCAAAAGTGCACAAACACCTGCAAACAACCAAAAAATACCCTCTAAACTGCAAGATAAGTGTTACTAAGAAGACTAGAACACTTCAATTGGTATAAATGACATGATTAATGCACAAAAAGCACTCAAAACCTATCTAATATAGGGTTCAAAATTGCACTTTTTGGGCATTAATCAGTTGGCAACATTGTCAGTCACTACTATGAACCGAGTTCCCATCAAGTAGTGCTTCCAAGTCTCAAGGCAATGGATGACCGCAGTCATCTCTTTCTCATGGGCGCCGTGATCTTCCTCCGTCGCATTCAACTTTCGACTCTCGTGTTACTGGATGCCCTTCTTCTTGCACATGCACTCCAATCTAGGGCCTTGTCCGACGATCCGTGTGCACTTCAAACTGCAACCCATGCCCGCCTCAAAACCGCTCCGAGGTGATCGTATCTTGAGCTTCGGAAGGCAAACACACTCGCATCCCATTCCCACTTCCTCTCTTTTTTCAAAAGGTCTGTGAGAGCACTGGCTATCTTGGAATAACCCAGTATAAATCTCTATAGTAGTTTGTTAGCCGGGAATCATCAGCTCGTCACCTTGGCTCAGGGCCGGGTTAACTTCGAATTGCCGCCACCTTCGCACCATCCATCTCATTCCCGGACTTTGAAATCAGATGACCCAGAAACTTGATCTCGGTCTGAGCAACCATTAATTTCTCTTTCTTGACATACAACTAGTTCTCGCTCTCATCACACCATCTCGAGGTGTACCACGTGATCTTGTAGAGCCTGGGTCAGATCACTATGTCGTTCAAGTATACCACCACGAATGAATCCGTAGTCGAATAATAGACATCATTCAAGAGGTTACAAATGTACCGGAGCATTAGTCAATCCAAAAGGCATAACTAAAAATTCAAAACTTCCATACCGAGTTACACATGTAGTCTTTGCCTCGTCCGCTTCAGCCAAGCGCACTTGCCAATATCCCGATCGCAAGTCTAGCTTGGTGAATTTAGCTTGCTCAACTGGATCGAACAGCTCTCCGCAGCCCAAAGGTATCGGATATTTGTTCTTGATCGTGACTTTATTCAGTGCCCGATAATCCACACACACATCCGGCCACTATCTTGCTTCTTCCGAAACACTGTAAAGACCCTGCCCATACGACACTTCTGAGGCTGGACCGCACTGCACAACAACTCCGCCAACTCAGCTCGCGAATCCTTCTAATTCTCGTGGACTCATCCGCTGTGGAGCTTGAGCAGGAGGTCTCGACCCCGCACGAGTTTCATCTCGATGATCCGCCCGCTTCTCGTGCGCTAGGCAAATCCCTGGGAGGCAGAACACGCAAATCTCTCAAGATGGGCATTGTGATTCGTACCTCGATTTGTTATCTCGGCCAATCTCGACATCATTGCCGCGACATATGTGTGCTCGCCCTTCCTAAGGCCTTTCTGGGCGGTAGGCGTACAAGGTCTTCTCCCCGAAGGTCTCTTAGCGGCTTGCCGATGCCGGCATAGAAGCATGGTCGCTTCTCATCCATGACTAACAACCATTCAAGTGCTAAGAACAAAGCCACTTTGGCTCTTTCGAAGAAATCGTTGCCTAATATAAATCAAATCATCCAAAGGAATATCACAGCCTATCGTACCTTCCAATCCCCCATCTGAATTGCCATGTTCTTCGCCATACCATCTCAGGCTTGGCTATTTACAACTTCGAGCTTGTCATTCTAATGAGCTTCAAACCGAGTCCTGGTCGCTTCCCTGTTGATATAAAATTGTGGGTCGCCCCACTGTCTACCAATGCCATACCCTTCGCCTCCGGTCAGCAACTCAACATATATCGTCTCCGTGAGCCGCCCCCACCCGCATCATCTCAACAACTGAAGAGGGTTTGCCTCGTAGGGCCTCTGGCTCCGCTATCTTCCCCTTCTTCGCCGCATTGAGCCCTTCTTGGGCAATCCCTCGTCGATGTGGCCCATCGCAATAAAGCATCCCGACGGCCCGGTAGCTTGTGGAGGAAGTCGCCTCTCCCCACTTTAGCCTCGTGATCATGCTTTTCCACCCCGCTCCACTCTCGAGGGCTTTCCATCCGACTGTGCCCCAATTTTCATAGGCCTTCCCTTTGGGTGGGAGTAGAGGAAGAGGTCACTCAGGAAAACGGGTAAGAACTGATCCTTCGGCCTTTCAAGATCTCCCAAATTCTCTCGACATCTGGGCCTGGCCAATAGCAAAGATCACTGTCATTGCCTCGTCCGCCACCAAAGATTTGCATCACCTCAATAAATACATAGTGGTTATCAAGCACTGCTCACCTACCGGTATCTGATAGCATGAAGTATTGCTCCATGTCCCGTGAAGTTCCAGTCTTAGCTCTGCCGCACCATCAAAGCTCAAGTCAAAATCACGATCTTCTACAGTGATCGTTGATTCAGTAATGTACCCCATCCCTTTCGCCTGTTAGTCACCATCTCCTCTGGTAGATCCTGATCCGCCTCTGTCCCACGCGCTCCGAACTGCCCAAAGAACATCTCATCATCTCTGTCTACTTTCTCTGTCCCATCTCACTATGTTATGAGTCAGTCAAGATTAACAAGATCTGAGTCTAGTACATAAGAGTCCCACTCACATCAGTTTGGTCTCACAGTTTAACTGAGTTTTTATCTCTGCCTCTATCTAAAAACATTGAACAATAATTGTCTTCTGTCCATTTCATCTTATTAATATCTCACTTGATAACAACTGTCATATCTCTTTGCTTCAAAGGTGCTAGGAACCTATTATAATGCCTTCTAATGCCTCACTATCTCAACACAAGTAAGTTATCAACATTCTCTGTCTGATTTTATTGAATATTTGAAAACAAGATAATTTGATAGGTCCCACTTTGGTCAATGCTTTTCTTTGATCCAACCTAATATATTAATAATCTCAAGTGATAATTAGATCTCAATGAGATAGATGTCATACAATCCTTATGTTATCATATTCATAGTCCAGCTCACAACTGTTCTTCCAATCCAAAGCAATACACTGAACCCTCTCCCATTGTATCCCCATCCAACAGTTCCAGGCATGCCCACTGATCTGCCTCATTATGGTATGAGGTCCCTCCCAAACAGAGTTCCAGTTCCTCCAGTAGTTCTCCCGCCCAGAGATCCCTCCCCGCCAGATCCGCCCGGGAAGCCCTTCCCGCCTGAGACAGAGCGCCCTCACTGGGAGTCAGACTCGCCGTGAGTCCACCGCGAGTAAGATCCAATGAGAACCTCTGCCCGACAGAGGCTCGCCTTCCCGCGCCTCTGCCACTGCACATCATATCGCTTCCATCTGACCTGCTTTCATCCGGCGCCACGCTCCCAGCCCCTCTGTCGCGACGCGGAGCACCACCGGTACGCCCCGGACCGGGATTTACTGCTGCCTTCCGCTTCGAGCGCGGTTGGCCACGCCAGCTCCACATACTCCCAACCCTCGCTTTGCTCGCTTTCCTTAGGCGGCCATGGGGCTGCACGCCTGCCAGACGGACTCGTGTTATCTAGTTGAGGGGCTGACAGTAGGCCACTATCCTACCATCGAAGATAAAGGTGAGGATTAATGATAAGGCCGCCGCACGATGGCCGCGATCCGCTGAAAGGCATCATGAATCATCGCAGCAACGCATAGCCCGTCGACCTTTATCTAATAAAATGCATCCCTTCGTATCGGCTTGTCAGACGTGATGGCCTAGAATTACCACGGTTATCCGAGCAGTACCATCAAACAAACTATAATCGACAATGAGCCATTCGCAGCTTCACGCTCCACTAGTTCATACTTACATGCATGGCTTAATCTTTGAGATACATGGCGATCACCGGGTAGGATCAACCGTGTAGCATTCTTGTGCAACGCCGGAACTTCGCACCTAGCTCAGACCACAATGGGTGACTCGAGGGCAAAGTAGAGCCGATCGTCGCACATACGTTGTCGCAATGATGAACGCTAAGTCGCAATACAGATCATTAGATCCCATGCCCGTTAAGGTTCCGTGATCCGAGCACGAGCCATCATCATGGCCCATTGTGAAACCCTTCGCATGGTCACACGCTGCGGGGAGTACATGGAGCACGATGATCGCTGGTAAGGTCCACCGCCTACGGTGCAGCTAAAGGGAAAAAGGCAACATTCGAGAGAAAATTCCATCGATTGGAAGGCAACACAAAGAACCATTATTGCCGATGCCTAAGGGCTTGATTCATGCTTGCAGCTAGAATGAGGAGGGACGTGGGCAATAGTTCGTTGCACGAGCAAGGAGCCTACCAACCCACATTACCCAAACACCACTCACTTCATCGCCACTTCAAGATGCACTACAATAATCGAACCGTGACTAGTTAGGAGTTGTCTCCCGAGAAGCATTAATGGAAGCAACAAGTGGTGCCTTTGTAGTACCATTGTAGGCATGAGAAGGAATGATAACATCTATTTCAAGTAATCGAATACGTCAAGCAATGTATGACAAGCCTTGGGACAAAGATTGCAAGCCTAAGTGTGTCTAAGCCACCATGTTTGTAGAATGAACTAGGCCGAGGCACCATGTCTAGCATGCACTTCGAAGCAAGGCACTGCACAGCATGTCAAGTGGCACTAGCTCAGCGCCGTGCTTGTGCAAGGCACTGTGGAGAGGAACCGTGCTTCAAAGTGCTGCACTAAGCTGCTGAACCTCGCCCAGGCAAGGCACTGTTGCCGAACCTTGCCTAGGCAAGGCATCAAACCGAGGAACCACCAGGCATGGCACTAGCACTGCGGCCTAGGCATGCACTCAGCCGAGCTCAGGCCTAGGCATGCACTAAAGATTGCAGGATCAGGTCAGCCAGCACTGTTTAAGGCACTATGGCTAGGAACAAGAGGCATGATTGCAATGTGGGGAACAACCGCCTAGGCTTGGGAGGCCAAGGCAAGCAAAGATAGTGTCTTATAAACGAGCCGACAAAGATCGCATGGGAGAGCTAGCAAATGTGATCATCATCACCAGATAGCAATCGGATGTCGAGACTGGGGGTGGCATAAGAGCACGCCCATGCCACAAGTGGCATGGGTGTGCACGCCTCGGCAAGACGCAAGGCGCCGTGCCCAGGCCATGGCACCATGCCTGGGCACTGCTTCTGAGGCACCACAGCTCAGACATGCACTAGGCCGAGGCATCGCGCCAGCAGCACTCAGTGAAGGCACCTTGCCTGTGCAAGGCATCAGCGAAGGCACCATGGCTAGGCATGCACTAAGAGGAAGCACCGTCGTGCCTAGGCGAAGGCCCCATGCCTAGGCATGAACTAGGCTAAAGCACCGTGACTAGGCCATGCACTAGTCGAAAGACCTGCTCAGGCATGCACCAGGCCGCAGGCACCCGCCGAGGCATGCACCAGGCCGGCGGGCACCATGCCCGTGCAAGCGCACTAGGCCGCAGGCACCCGCCGCTGCATGCACTAGGTCGGCGCACCATGCCCAGTGCAAGGCACCAGGCCTGGCGCACCCCACGCGCATGCACCAGGGGCCGGTAAGTACTCATGCCCGCACGCGCACTCCAGCCGAGGCACCGCGTTTCAGGCGCAGCGCACCAGGTCGGCGCACCGCCCAGGCATGCACTCAGTCGGTGCAACGGGTCGGTGCATTTACCAGGCCGAGGCACCTCGCCCAGGCATGCACCAGGCCGAGGCACTCGGGCCAAGGCATGCACTAGGTCGGTACACTCGCCGAGGCATGCATCAGGCCGCACCATGCCCCTAAAGCAAGGCACTTAGGCCTGAGGTGACTCCTGCCTAGGCACACAGGCCGAGGCACTCGTCTAGCAGCGCATTAGGCCGAGTGTCTGCCGAGGCATGCACTAGGCCAAGGCACCATGCCCGCCAGCACCAGGCCAGGTCCTGCTGAGGCATGCACTGTGCCGGTGGGCACCATGCCCGCAAGGCACTGTGCCGAGGCACCGTATGGTTCAGTAAAGGCACTAGGCCGAGGCACCATGTCTTTGCAAGGTACTAGGCCGAGGCACCGTTGTCTTAGTGTTAGTACTAGCTCAGGGCACCGTGCCTGTGGGAGGCATGCACCAGCGAGGCAACGCAAGATGAGGCATGCCTTTACTCACAACGGTGGGCGGGGCAACGTGGGGGAACGAGGCATGCTTGCAACGTGGGGGGAACATCCGTCCATAGGTTTGGGCGGCCATGGGCAAGCAAAGATGGCATCTTAGGCAACGAGTTGAGACAACGATCGCATGGGAGAGCAAGCAACCCAGGTCATTGTCTAGCTCTACCCAAGAATCTGATGTCGAGGGCTCAGGGTGGCAGAGACACGCCTGATGCCAATGAAAGATGGGTGTGTGCACGTCGGGGCAAAAGACGCAATCAGCCTAGGCCTAAAAGGCCGCCAAGCCCATAGAGGCAACCACCCCTTAAAGAGCAATATAAGCCTTGGAAAATTCCGAGAAGACATCACACATGCTTTAGAGACATAACAAGTAAATTCTTAACTAGGAAAGCATTTAGTCCCGTTTTGCGTATCTCTCTTTATAATAATTATATGGCCAAGAAAAAGAAAATTTGATCAGAAAATATTTATTTTTATTTATTTACTAGAAAATAGGGGGGAAAATAGGGAAAAATAGAGAAAATAGTAAAACTATTTTTTAAAATCACACATGGGAAAAATTTGGGACCAATTGATCGATGAAGGGAGGAAATATTATTTTAATTTATTTATCGAAAAATAGGCTAAAAATAGGGAAAACAGGGAAAATAGGGAAAATAATTGATTTAAGATTTGACTACTTGAATGCAATATTTACTATAAATATTAATATTTGATAATATTTTAAAATGAAAAAGGATAATTTTAAATTTTTTTTTCTAAAAATATAGGAATATAGGGGGAAACATGGGAAAAGGTATTGAAAAACATTTTTTGTAATGAGAATGATATTTTGAACAATGAATGAGGAAGAAACAATGGAATAGAAACGAGCATGGTTAGGGAAGCTGATTACAGACCTATGAAAAGCCACCAATATTAGTTCAGTAATGGGTATGGAGGACAACAAGGGTTGTGGCACCATCGAATATCAGCCGAGGCACCCATCAATATTGCAAATTACATTTCTCGCACGAATGAACCGGTTACCGTGGCAGCTGCAAAAGCACTAAAGCCAGGCACCGTGGTGTCATGGCATGCAATAGCACTAGGGCTAGCCCCACGCAGGTTCAGTACGACAGCATCAGACCGAGCCATATGTCTAGGCATGGCATGGTACGGGCATGGCATGGCATAGCACTAAAGCCGAGGCCCCGTGTGCCTGTGCATGGCACAGCGCCATAGTGACTCCAGGCTGAGTCCCAGGTGTCTAGGCATGGTATGTATGGCACGAAAGCCTGAGTCTGTGTTTGAGTACATGATGTTTGTGATCATGGCCATATGTCTGTGCATGGCATGGCATGGCATAGCACAGCCGAGCCCAAAGTCTATGCATAGCATGCACAGCACTCAGGCGCCGAGGCCCCGTGTGTCTATGCATAGCATGCCATAGCACTAGCTTACTTCCAGGCCCCGTAAACAGGCATGGCATGCCATGGTACCAGCCCGAGGCCCCGTGTGTTCCAGCATGGCATGCCATAGCACTAAAGCGCCGAGGCCCCGTGTGTTCAGCATGGCATGCTATGTGCCATAGCACTAGGCGCCGAGGGCATCGTGTGTTCAGGCATGCAGATGGCATAGCACTAGCCCGAGGCCCCGTGTGTCTAGGCATGGTCGAGGCCCCGTGTGTCTAGGCATGGCATGCTATGTGCCATAGCACTAGGCGCCGAGGCATCGTGTGTCTAGGCATGGCATGGCATAGCACTAGCCCGAGGCCCCGTGTGTCTAGGCATGGTCGAGGCCCCGTGTGTCTAGGCATGGCATGCCATAGCACTTGTAATCGCGGTACCTGTCTAGGCATGGAATGGGCACTCAGTCCGATGCATCGTGTGTCTAGGCATCGTGTGTGTAGGCATGACATGGCAAAGCAATAGGCACCGAGGCCCCGTGTGCCTAGGCATGGCATGCCATAGCACTAGACCAAGGCATCGTGTCTAGGCATGGAATGGCACTAGTCCGAGGCACGGTGTTAGCATGACATGGCAAAGCAATAGGCGCCGAGGCCCCGTGTGCCTAGGCATGGCATGGCACTAGGCGCCGAGGCCCCGTGTGTCTAGGCATGGCATGGCATGGCAAAGCACTATGCCGAGGCCCCGTGTGTCTAGGCATGGCATGGCATGGCAGCACTCATGTCGGAGTCTGTGTCTAGGCATGGCATGGCAAAAGAATTCGCGTCGAGGCCCCAGAGGTTTCTAGGCATGGCATGGCATGCCATGGCAAAGCACTAGGCCGAGGAACCTTGTCTACGCATGAAACTAGGCCAATTAATGGCACATTCATGATAGAAATAAACCTCAACCCTAAAAAAACAATGTTTTTTAAACTAGGGCGAGTTTAATCTAGGCATGGCATGTGTCACACGCCTACTTTTTGCTCGTGTGCGGCGCCTAGGAACCCGCTGGCTAGCCTTCTCAATGCCCACAAGGCTTACGGGGCTCTCTCCCCAACTCGTATTTTATTAGCTACTAAAATACAAGACAATTTCGCAAAGGCTCCCACAACTCGGGGCTAAATGCTTTTCTGTGGATCCAACTCCAAAACATAATGAATTAACCAAGTGGGCACACAGGCCCTTTATATAGGATGCTCAAGGGCAACTTATACACAATGACTAAGAGTCCTAATTTAACTCTAGTCTTCTAATCCAAAGAAGCCAAGACAATCCTTCCCGTGATTAGATCCCGACGAATGAAACTCCCGTACACAGCCACACGATTCCCACCACGAGTAGGAGTCCTCCCCCGCCTAGGAGTCTGTTCTGCCTAGGAGTCTTCCCGCCTGAGAGACCTTCTCGCCTAGGAGTCCAGCCCGCTAAGGAGTCTTTCCCGCCTAGGAGTAGGAGTCCTTCCTACTTCGGGAGACCTACCCACAGAACTTCCTGATAGGACTCTTAGGGTCAGAGGGAACTTTTGTTGCACTCGGATTGTATGCTTATTACCTGCTGCTCTTCGTCACAGATGTTACCGACATTCTCCCCATCGATTCCGTTTGCCTCAAGTGCCACGCCCCAGCCCTCTAGCCGCGAAAAAGCCGTGATGCCCACCGCGCGTCCCAACCGGATAACTTGCTTGCCTTCCGCCTCACGTGCGTGCTTGGCCACTTTGTGCCTCCCACACATGCCCCAACCCCGCCTGCCTGCTTTCCTTAGGCGGGCCATAAGCTGCGCCCCTATGCCGCAGACGGACTCGTGTTATCTAGCTCAGGGTCGGCCAACACGGAATATGCCGAGGCACTGTGCCTAGGCAAGCACTAGGCCGAATCACCGCAGGTCTAGGCATGTCATGGCACAAGTCGAGGCACCACGCCAGACGCCGTGTCGAGGAATGCCAAGGCATCTGCGTCGCGCCACCGTGCCTAGGAAAGCACTTGGCCGAGGCACCGCCTTTAAGGCATGCACTAAGTCAATCACCATGCCTAGTACGCCATGGCACCAGGTCGAATCACCGTGCCTAGGCATGTCATGGCGCCAGCGTCGAACGCTTCATCCAGTCAAACGAGGCGCCGCGCACCAGGTCGCGCCACCGCCTAGGCATACACTTGGTCAGAGGCACCTCGGAGTGCATGCACTCCAGTCGTAATCACCGCGGTCAGCATGCCATGGCACTAGTCGAATCACCGCGGCCTGGGCATGTCATGGCACTAGGCCGAATCACCGCGCCTAGGGCATGTCGCGGCATCAGTCGAGGCACCGCTTAGTGCCATTCTCATCGGCGCAATCGCGCCCAGCCGCACACCAGCCGGAATCACCTTGCCTAGCATGTCAGCGGCATCAGTCAATCAATCGCGCCTAGGCATGTTCCACCAGTCGAGGCACCGTGTTTAGCACTGCCGAGGCACCGTGTCTGTGCCATGACACTAAAGTCGAATCACCTTGCCTAGGCATGTCATGGCACTAGTCGGCGGGCACCGCGGCCCAGCATGTCATGCACCAGCCGAGGCACCGGAGCCTTCGTGCCATGGCACTAGTCGGCGCAATCGCGCCCGTGCATGTCATGGCACTAGGTCGAGGCACCGTGCCCAAAGCCATGGCACTGGGGCCGAGGCACCGCGCCCGTGCCATGGCACTCAGTCAAGGCACCATGCCCGTGCCATGGCACTAGTCGGTGCAATCGCGTCTAGGCATGTCATGGCACTAGCCCGTGCACCGCACTCAGCTCGAGGCACCGTGCCCACCATGGCACTGATAGGCCGAGGCACCGTGCCTTAGCAAGTCAGCGGCACTAGCCCGGTGCACCGTGCCTGTGCATGCCACGGCACTCAGGCCCAGCACCGCAAGGCCTGTGCATGCCTCGCACTGTGTCGAGGCACCGCCCAGGCATGCCATGGCACTAGGCCGAGGCACCCTGTGTAGGCATGGCATGTCACTAGGCCGAATCACCGTGCCTAGGCATGTCATGGCACCGTCGAGGCATCAGCGCTCGGGGCATGTCGTGGCACTAAAGTCGTAGGCACGTCAGCCATGGCACTAGGCCGAGGCAATCGCTCAGGCATGCCTTGCACTAGGCCGCAGGCACGCGCCCTAGGCATGCCATGTGTCACACGCCCCACGATTCGTGCCACAAGAGGGCTGAAAGCAAAATCAACACATTTATATACCTAAGTTCCTACAATCGGCGTAGTCAAGCTTACCGCAAGATAGCGGCTCAGTGGTCGAACACGGGGATGGGTTTTCTTCATAAAATGGTTTGCATTAGGGCATGAAGGTAAGGCTTTCTATTTGACTCTTTGGAATCTATTCAAAAACAGGGGAATGGGATTTGAAAGCAGAAATTGTAAAAACCGGAGTTAAAAACTGAAATTAACAATGGAAGAAATTTACTAAGATTGAGACTTATCTGGCAAGCTAGGCAAACACATGTCCTCAGGTTTTATCCTCCTATGTGAGTCAACACAGGATGTAGTTATGGCCCCTTTTTGTTTAAAACCCTAACATTCTTTTTTTATCATTTTTGAGGTTCAGAAGATCTAGGCGATCACAAGGCATCTCTCACCCGAGCACTGAACCCAAAGCATGAGAGTATAGACTCTAGGCTAGTAAAGATCTAAAGAATCACAGTGCATCTCTCACCCGAGCACTGAACCCTAAAGCATGAGAGGCTTGCCAAAACAATAAAAGCAAATGTTATTTAACCCTAATTTGAAGAACCCACATGTAAATGCAATTTCATA
Source organism: Tetrastigma voinierianum (assembly GCA_016808115.1). Taxonomy (NCBI): domain Eukaryota; kingdom Viridiplantae; phylum Streptophyta; class Magnoliopsida; order Vitales; family Vitaceae; genus Tetrastigma; species Tetrastigma voinierianum. The sequence continues at coordinate 128,161 of JAEQBH010000870.1, read as the reverse complement.
GGCAAGTATGACCATCTAAAGAGCCACAAGATTCTGTCACTAAGCACTGGATCTAAAGCATGGAGAGTATTGGCCAAGACAATAACATCCCATGTTATGCAACCGGAAGTTTTTAAAGATAAGGGCCATAATTACACTACCCGTAGCTTTTAGTACATGAGGACAACATGCTTAAGCCTACTGCCAAGCTAGCTTCCTTCCTCTTCAAAGGAAGGAGGCTTAGCCAAGCATCTCTTGAATTGTCATCTTCAAGAGGTGTGCTTGGCATCCGGGAAAGTGAAAGAAAGAAGAGAGAAAGAAGAGAGAAAGAAGAGAGAGAAATAAAAGCAAAACTTAAAAATAAAACAAACTTTATTTACAAAAGCAGTAAATGAAAACTTACAATCACCAAAAAAACTTGTCTTTCTTCCTCTCCTCCTCTTCTCCTTTATTACAAAATATGAGGGTTATTTATAGGACTCCTCAAGGTATAAAAATACCAAAAACCCTAATAACTAAGCTAAGTTATAGGATGAGAGTAATTCACCGCTCAAGGCGGTTACATTAATTACAAAGCAATGAACAGGCCTGCAAATCTCGGCTATTAGGGGAGAATTTCACACTAGCGACTTGGCATGTTTCTAGTAAATTGGCAAGGGCTGCGACTCTGGCAAGGTTGCGAATTTCGTTAAGTTAATAAATTTCGCTGCTTTGCGAAATTTTCTGAGAAGTTTAATTTCGCAATGGCACAGTGCAGTTTGCTAGCGAATTTCGCAATGTGTGCTGAGATTGCGAACTGTTTGCCAACAGTTTGCGAAATTCGCAAGGGTTGCGAATCGTTGCCACCGCTTATGAAATTCGCAAGTGGTTGCGAATCGTTGCCAACAGACATGACTTGACTGCTTTGGTCGCTCTGCATTCCTCGTCCCGTCTTCTTCAACTCCGCATCTCATTTCTACCACTTTCCTTTGTTTTTCTATTGATTTTTGGGCTTGTTGATGGTCGAGACTAAAATTCCAACCTCATGATCGATCATTTGCATTGAGGCAGTTCAAATGTGTATAAAAGTCTACAAAACAACCAAAACACCTCAAATTGGTATAAGTGTTACTAAGGGTAAATATGAATACTAATTTGGATATATGATATGATTAAAGATCAAAAGCACTCAAAACCTATCTAATATAGGGTTCAAAATTGCACTTTTTGAGCACTAATCACACCCCCCAACCGAAACGTTGCTAGTCCCTTAGCAATGCAAAAAATAAGAATTGAGATGCATGTGGAGATTTTCAAAAAGGTTTGTGATTCAAAAAGGTTGATATTTCAAAAAGGTTGATATTTCAAAAAGGTTGATATGCATATATACATTACTTTAAACTGAAACATTGAAATTAAAATATGAAAACCTATAAGGAAAGACTCAAATCCATAAGAGAACAATTTAGAACAACACTAGTTCCATGATTTTCAACTTGGATTTCCAATTCAAGTCTAATGTCTATTTATATCTAGATTGAGTCAATAAAATGCAAAATTTAAGCTTCAACTCAGCATTGACATGGCCTTAAATCGTTGAACAATTAAGATAGGGTCAAGCTACACTTTGCTTTCAATTATATTGTAGGATGCAATGCTTAAAAATCCGACTTCACCAAAGTCCATGTAACGGGGTCCACCGACGACCCAACCATTTAAGGTTTAGGGGCATCACAAAAAGGATCAAAGACCACTAACTCTAAAGGCTTCACCCCGGACTTCAACTGACTTCGAAAATCAAGCACCTACAATTCGCTAAATTCTACCTATCCACCCATGTAACGAACACAAAATCGATGACTCCCAACCAATGAAGGCTTAGGGCATCGGGTTTCAAAGGCTTTCGCCATACACCCCTCGGACCGTGCTCGGGTTTCAAAGCAAAACTTGACGATTTTATTTTTTTCTTTTTCTTCTTTCCTCGCTTTTCTTTTCCTTTCGAAGACAACATCGTCCTCAATTGTTGGTAACTCAAACCTATTCTAGGTTGTCAACATGCCTAAGGCCTAGCTTTGCAAAGTGGAAGGAGGCATACAAATTTACAACCTATTGAAGCAATCTAGAGGCAAAGGTGTGACATAGCAAAGTGGGAGTTCTCAAGTCGAGCATGTCGAACAAAGGATCTAACACAAATTGTTTGCATGGAATTTGTTCTAGCATAGAAGTGACAAAATGATGATTCAATTATCCAGCTTAAAGCAATTCAATTGTCCAATTTGAAGCAATTCAATTGTGCAATTGAAGCAATTCAATTGTCCAATTTGAAGCAATTCAATTGTGCAATTGAAAAGAAAAACATTTACACATGGAAAAGGTACAAAACATGATATGAAAAGTCTATGTATATAAACTGAATAGTTTTTGATATAGCCAAAGTGGTTTAATACATGCATAACAGGCTACACATAAACATATCACTGCCTACTATGGCTAATACAAAAAAAAAAAAAAAAAAACTCCTAATCAAAATCAGCAGCGCTGATAAAACCGAACCGCATAAACCAAAAGAAACCCAACCACCTCACCGGCCAGGTGGTGGTGGTGAAGCACGCAGCCGCTGCCGTGGATATCCAATGAGGCCGCATCAGCGCGTGCTCCTCTCCGGGCAGATCATGAGGAAGACCCAGATGGGTCATGATCTCGATTTAAGATGGAATGGCACCGTCTCTAAAGTGGCCTCAGCCGAGCCAATCTCTCGTCATGTGCTGCATGTCACGTCGAGTACCGCTAGTGTGCAGATCGTGATCCATCACTCCAGCCATCTCCTCGAAATGACATGTGTATACCCAAGGATCGTGTGCTTAATATGAGGCCCTGTGGAGTATCCGTAGGCCGCACCAAGTAGTGTGAGGAGACGGTGGTGAACGATCCGAAATATGAGTGCGGACTCTCTGTACTCTCCGTGCAGGTGATGCGGATCGCCTCTTCGTGTGCATCCCCGCCTTCCTCACCCGTATCTCCTCTTGGTCTCTCTCGGGCGTATATGGAAATGGATTCGCATAGTCATAACCGGCCCACGCTTACCACCGTAGGCAAATACCTCGTGACTTATCTTGCAAAGCTCTCCGAAATCATCCGGGCTCAAGAACATAGGAAAGGAGCCTGAATAAGTAGTGGTATGCTCTCGCCGTGTGAGGCCCTCCGTGACCTTCTCCTCGAACCGTAAGAGCGGCGTAATCACCAGCCGATACAACTGCAAATTGCCCGAGATCCGCACAATGCCCCAAGATGTGCCCCTCCGCACATAATGCTGCAGAGGAATAAATGTGCGCAAAGAGATGGTCGATGAGCAGCATATGAGGCGAGCCGATAAAGAACCGGGCTACCAGAACATCCCCCGGCCGTTGCTCTAACCATCGCCCAGCGAGGGTGGGCCCAATTTCTATAACCCTCGTGATTGCGGCGGCGCAGAGGCGCAATCTCAAGGCTGCAGAAATAACCGCTGGACTGGTACGCCCGGCGGCCGCCCATCCCGAAATGGATCTCCGTGGACCGCATCCCGAGATGTCATGGAGTGGTAGAACTGTCGGACCACTCTCGGGTAGTAGAACTGCCGTGGAGTCATGAACGGAGGAGCCGAATACCTCTCGATCAATCGCATCACTTCGGGTATCCGGATCGCCATCACCCAGAACGCCAGAGAATGACTCAACAAATGGTCGGGCCACGTATATCCGCATTCCCTGAACGGGGTGTCCACAAACATGGGCCTCCGATCCGGCGAGGGGCCGGTGATACGAGGGTGAAGGTGTCTCCTCACCACGATGCTACCGGTGATGGTGGGCGGTCGAAGATGATGATCACCGCTCGGGCCCGGCGCGGCCTCCGCTTGAAGGCCGGCCTCCTAGCTCTCCTCCGGTGGTACCGATGGGGCTCCGGTCCCATCCGCGTCAAAATCGCCTAATCCCAGAGGCTCGCCGTACGGCCGTGGACGTGTGATGGTCTCCGTGCTGGTGACCATGTCGCGATCTCAGTTCTAGCGTGCTAAACTCACCACGAGCACGGACCCACTCTCGCACGACCATATCCGACATCTAAAATAACCGCCGAAGGCAGACTCACCGAATATCATCCCGTGACTTGATCCGGAGCTCTCGAACACAACCTAACTTCTAGGAAGGTCGATTTTTCGACACTTCATCGACCTGTGGCCTGATCAAATCGAAATGGGCCCTGGACTGATAACCGAAGTCTCGAACTATGATCAGACACTGATGCAGGGCTCCTTTAAACTGAACCGAAGGCACAGAAGTAATGGCTCAGGCAGAGGTGATGGCTCGTACGCCACGCGGGCGAGGGCTCACCACGGCTCAGCAGGTGAATGGAGGCTCGCTACCGCCGCCTAATGATGCGAAAGTGACTCGTCACGCAGTTGATGAAGGCTAGTGGATGGCTCACCTGTGGTCAAGCACGGCTACCGCAGCGAACAGGCACGCAAAGGAGAGCTCGTGTGGCACTACGCGCTGGAGCTCAGATACGCCGAGGGGGAGAATATGAAGTGTTTTAGCTAACCCCCTCCCGCTTTTTATAAGCAAGAGGTAGCCGAAGGGTCTCTCCGCCATTTTTTCGCTGCCAGCGACCCCGCCCTTGCCTCCCCGCAATACATCAAAATTTTAACATTAATTACTAAAATTATATATTATGAATTTTAACTTATAGGTACTAATATTAAAATCTAATACTCAATACGATACTATAAAACTATATAAAAATTATCCTAAGTTAAAAATTTTTAAAATAACTACAATCGACAAAATTGACTAATATATGACAAAAATTAAAATTTGTGAACTGTTATCTGGTTTGGGAAAACACCGGTCCTCGCCCGAGTTCGTAAATACTCAAGGGGGGTCAAGGAGGATGATCTCCTCAACTCCATGCAAGGGCTCGCCCGGCCTCCATGATGTTAGGTGGCCATGTTGGACCGTTCCTCCGAATGGTTGGTGATTTGAGCAATTGGCTGTAATCGTGCTGTCAAAGACCAATTCTCCTACATCACTAAGGCTTATCACTCTTGCATTTTCTCGCACTGCTATACTCGCGACACCGATCAACTCGAAACAACCTCATCAGCTTATAGGATTTTCGTGTTCTAACAATTTTGGGTTGTCATTCAAAATTGAAAATGTTCACTCCCAATATCATGTCACCAAATGTCAATTGCATGATTCCAACTTAATTAATAATTGTATCGCAAAGGGCCGAAATGGTCTCCTTAAAATGATTGGCACATGACGGTTCATTGGAACCGGGCAATGTCTAGGACTACAAAATCTATCGATAGCAGAAATCTGTCAATTTTTACAAAGGACATCCTCAACTATCCCCTGGGATTTTACCGATCTATCGGCCAATGAGAGTGTGATTGAGGTAGGTTTAAGCTCACCTAAACCTAGCTGTTTGTATACTGAAAATGGCATAAGATTCACACTGGCTCCTAAATCTAGCAATGCCTTTTCCATGCAATTCCTACCAATATGAACTGGTATTGTGGGAGAACCAGGATCCTTGTACTTAACAGTACTGGCTTGATTAGGCACTGATATGTTCAGTGAGAAAGGCCTTCTTCTCAACGCCTAATCCTCTCTTTATGGTGCATAGATCCTTAAAAATTTTTGCATAAGCAAGGTGTACTTGGTTGATTAGATCAAGCAAAGGAATGTTAACTCTTATTTGTTCAAGACCCCCAAGCATGCCTGTCATGGAGTTTCCTTTTTCTTCCTCTCTCAATGCTCATGGAAAGGAGGTGGTACACGATATTTCATCAGATCATCCTCTGTGTGGGAATATGCTCAGGTTGCATTTTTTCTCCCTGCCTGGATTCTTCAACAGGCTTTGGCAGAGGTTGATCAACCTCTTTTCCACTTCTCAAGGTGATTATGGACTTAACCTCATCCATTCCCGATCCTACCTCATGGATCCCCTGGATTCGAAGTGTTTGATGGGAACCTCCCTCTTTCTTGTCCCCCTAGCAGCTTGTTAATGTTTGTAATTGAATACTGTAGGTCATCAAATTTTTTATTCAGTGTTTTCTCGACAGTATCAATTCTTTGTGCCAATTGCACATTGGTTCCATTTTGGTCATTAACAAAATTGCCCACCACCTTACTCAAATTGAGTACAAATTTTTGTTCTACCGGGGGAAGAGGATGGTATTGCCATGGATCGTGAGGGGGGAACCAAACTGAGGCTTGCCTCGGGTGGCACATACAGGGGTTTGGTCTCCATGCAAGGTTAGGATGATTCCTCCAATTGGGATTGAAGTATTCCCACATGGAGCATTCGTTGTTTGGTTTGAATTGTCCTACGCTGTGTGCACATTCCGACATCAAATCCTTCACCGCATGGGTCATGGAACAAAGGTTCTATCGGGTTTGTGCTGGGATTGGAAATTTGTGCGTGGATTAGGTTGTGCAAAGGTTGTCACCACGTCTCGCACTTCATCAAAGCCGTTTCCTTCCAGCCTCCTACCTTCTAGCCAGAGTCGATAACCCAGCCCTCATTTATCTCATCATTCAAAGGTACACATACCACCTCTTTGATTCACTGGTGGTTTCATCCTATCCATTTCTTTGTGGTTAAGCTCATCCCAAATTTAGAAGTTTCAGCCACGTAATTTAAAAAATCCATGGCTTCATCAAAGGTGTTTGCTTAAGTTTCCCCACACATGGTTTCTAAAAGTCGCTCACGGCAGGAGACATACCACCATAAAAGTGGTTCACCAACATCCATGTGTCAAAGCCATGGTGTGGGATGCACCGATGGTCTCAAAAAACCTCTCCTAACACTGTAAAACTTCTCACCTTCATGAGTCGCAAAGGTATAAATTTGTCTTTCAAATCGCTTGTCTTACGGGCACTAAAAATCTCTTCAGAACTCTCGTCAGCAGCCTCAAATTTCAATTTCTATAGGTTCTAGGCCTCAAATGAGTTGAGCCATATCTTGGCCTTGTCTCTTAGAGTCAATGGAAATGCCTTTAGCTTCGCAAATCCATGTCCATCATACCTTCCTAAGGTAGTACACTCCTCAAAACTCAAGATGTGTGTATGGATTACTTTCCATACTATGGTATGTGTTAGGGTACTAAATATGGCCTCACCGCTACATCATCACAGGAGGAATGACATGTGATGGGGCACTAACTCTAGGAGGGTGGATGATCCTCATGGTTCTATATGCATTTGGATTCATAGGAGTTCTCGGTTGGCTCGTTGTTCTCGTGTAATGGGATCCATGGTATCGCGATGTGCACCAACCCTCACTAGTTAGGTCAGTTGTGTACTAACTTATTCACAAATTTACCCAAGTGTCTCTATCCATCGTTAGATGCGCCGCTTGTTACATGGTCTGTAAAGACAACAATTAGAACTAACAAAGAGTGCTAAAAAAATTAAAATTAAATCTAACAAAAGAAATAAAATGACCTGGAATTAAAAACTGAAGTCGAATCAAGGCAGCTATCACAAGTGCTAGAACCGCAACTAAGGTAACCGATATGCAAAAAGAGGTAAAAGTATACCTTCTCGCTTGTGATGTGGGATCACAAGTACTCTTCAACTTACCATTAGTAGTCGCACTAACCACTTAACGGCGCCATTTGATTCGTACACAAAGAGGGTCGAAAGCAAATCAACAATATTTATATACTGAGTCTACAATCGTAGTCACATCGCAGATAGTGGTCTAGGTCAACACGGGATGGGTTTTTCTTCATAAAAATGGTTTGCATTAGGCATGAAGGTAAGGCTTTATCGACTCTTTGGAATTCATTCAAAACAGGGGAATGATTTGAAAGTGAAATTGTAAAACTGAAAGTTAAAACTGAAATTAACAATGAAGAAATTTACTTTGAAGATTTAGGTCACTAACTTGGCAAGCTAGGGCAAACACATGTCCTCAGGTTTTATCCTCCTATGTGAGTCAACACAGGATGTAGTTATGGCCCCTTTTTGTTTAAAACCCTAACATTCTTTTATCATTTTTTAGAGGTTCGTAAAGATCTAAAGGATCACAGTGCATCTCTCACCCGAGCACTGAACCCTAAAGCATGGAGAGTATAGACCTAGGCTAGTAAAGACCATCTAAAGAATCACAGTGCATCTCTCACCCGAGCACCAAACCCTAAAGCATGGAGAGTATTGGCCAAAACAATAAAAGCAAATGTTATTTAACCCTAATTTGAAGAACCCTAACATGTAAATGCTACCTCATAGGCAAGTAAGGACCATCTAAAGAGCCACAGTACCTCTGTCACTAAGCACTGGATCTAAAGCATGGAGAGTATTGGCCAAGACAATAACATCCCATGTTATGCAACTGAGTTTTGAAGATAAGGGCCATAATTACACTACCCGTAGCTTTTAGTACACGAGACAACATGCTTAAGCCTATCACAGCAAATTTTCCTTCCTTCTTCAAAGGAAGGAGGTTTAGCTAAGCATCTCTTGAATTGTCATCTTCAAGAGGTGTGCTTGGCATCCGGAAAGTGAAAGAAAGAAGAGAGAAAGAAGAGAGAAAGAAGAGAGAGAAATAAAAGCAAACTTAAAATAAACAAACTTTTATTTACAAAAGCAAGAATGAAAAACTTATAATCAATTAAAAAAACTTATCTTTCTTCCTCTCCTTCTCCTTTATTACAAAAATAGCAGAGGTTATTTATAGACTCCTCAAGGTATAAAATAAAACCCTAATAACTAAGCTAAGTTATAGGATAGGAGAGTAATTAACAAGTTTGAAGCAAGACATTAATTACAAAGCATGACGAGGCCTCGCAAATTTCAAGCATAAAGGGAGAATTTCGCACTATTTAATTTGGCAAGGTTTAGCGAAATTCGGCAAGGGTTGCGACTTGGCAAGGCTGCGACTTCGCATAGCGAATTCGCTTAAGCTAGCGAAATTTTCAGGAGTAGTTTTAATTTCGCAATGGCACAGGCTTTTGCTAGCTAATTTCGCAATGTGTGCCGAGATTGCGAATCGCTGCCAACAGATTAAGTAAATTGGCAAGGGTTACAACTGGTTGCCACCGTGACGCGAAATTCGCGCGCTGCGAACTGGCTGCCAACAGCTTTCGCGAACGGCGCGGCTGCGAACTGGCTGCCGTCACTGCGACCTGCCTCGCTTTGGCCGTCCCGCATTCCTCCGTCCTGCCTTCAACCGCATCTCATTTCTACCACTTTTCCTTTGTTTTTCTATTGATTTTTGGGCTTGTTGATGGTTGGTGACTAAATTCAACCTCATGATCGATCATCATTTCCATTGAGTTGAAGTTCAAATGTGTATAAAAGTCTACAAACAACCAAAACACCCTCAATTGGGTATAAGTGTTACTAAGGTAACATGAACACTTCAATTTGGATATATGACATGATTAATGATCAAAAAGCACTCAAAACCTATCTAATATAGGGTTCAAAATTGCACTTTTTGAGCACTAATCACCTACTTTTTGCCTGCAGTGCCGGGATTTCAGAACCCGGGGCTAGGCCAAATTCTTCTCAATGCCTCACTGTCCCGAACACAAGGCTTACGGGGCACTTTCCCAACTCGTATTTTATTAGCTACTAAAATACAAGATAATTTCGCAGGTTCTGGCCAAACTCGGGGCTCAACAAGCTTTGGTGGATCCAACTCCGCATAATGAATTAACCAAGGCATCGTTGTGCCCTTTATGGATGCTCAAGGGCAATCCTGATACAATAATGACTAAGAGTCCTACTCTAACTCTAGTCTTCCAATCCAGCAAGCCAGCACAATCCTTCCCGCATTAGGAGTCCTGACTGAATGAAACTCCTATACACAGCCACACGATTCCCACCACGAGTAGGAGTCCTCCCCCGCCTAGGAGTCTGTTCCGCCTAGGAGTCTTCCCGCTTGAGAGACCTTCCCGCCTAGAAGTCCGGCCCCGCTAGGAGCCCTTCCCGCCTAGAGAAGGAGTCCTCCCATCCTGAGACTCCACTGCCCCAGGAGTCCCTTCGCATAGGACTCCTTAGGGTTGCAGGGAATCCTTGCTGCACTCGGATTAGGATGCTTGCCGCCTGCTGCCTCCGCCCATAGCTAGCCGACATTCGCCCCACTCCGATTCCGCTTGCCCCAAGTGCCACGCCCCGTGCCCCTAAGCTTGGCGCCGTGATGCCCACCGCGCGCGTCCCGACCGGATTACTTGCTTGCCTTCCGCTCATGTGCGTGCTTGGCTCACGCTTTGCCTCCGGACATGTTTTCCCAACCTTGCCTTGCTCGATTTCCCTCAGCGGCCACGGGCCAAGGCGCCTCTACGCCGCGACCGGACTCGTGTTATCTAGTCGAGGCCGGCTAAACTTCCCCCACTAGAGGTATTCAACGTCCCGTTTGACTTCAAATCGCGATACCAAGGATCTCGATCTTCAACCGCTACAATGTAGCACTTTCCAACTTGCCTCACTAACCCAAGGCCCTTCCAATGAATCAAGTACTTACCCACTTGTTCTTCCAGTTCCCCATCTTCCTATCCTGCAGGATGCTTGCAATCTCTTTGCTGAACTCGACTCTAACCATGGGCGGGTTCCGCTTTGCTTGCACTCTGTCGGGACTAGGATCACTGTGATAAGGCATCAGGAAGCTTAGATGGAATGTCGGGTGAAGTCAACCTCCTCCGTAGCTTCACTAGAAAATACGCTCCTATACGCCTACAACTCAAATGTCCATCGTATTTCGGAATCAAACCTCTTTGAAACTGTTTATTCCTGATCTTTTTCCAGATCTGAGGAGTTATCTTCAACAGAATCCATCTCCCGCTTCAAATTCCGCAGGCTCTGCCTCCGTCTCGCATACTTCTTCCATGCGTCTACTTGCCTTCTAGGCCGTCTCTCGCTTCATCAAGCAATTCGAGACTTTGCAAATTTGTACGCAGCCAGCTCACACTACGCCCTGTTGCTTCAAGAACTGCGACGTCTGTATACGGTCGAACCCGACATATACCTCAAAAGGGCTCAAACCTCGGGTGGGTCGAACTGGGCCGCAGATTGTGTGACAACCGCGCCGCCTGGGTTCCAACCAATTTTTCTGAGAGGCTGTCACGAAGTGGCGCAAATACTCTTCCAGCATCTGATTCACTCTCTCTGTCTGACCATCAGTCTGAGGGTGATTCGCGGTCGAGAACTTGCATTCTGTACCCCACATCTTGAACAACCACCCAAACCCGCTCAAACACAGATCTCGACGCTTACTATGCGTCTTCAGCATCCGCAAAAGTGTTTCACAACATTACCGAAGAAAATGCGCTGGGCGCCTTCACCGATACCACTGGGTCGGGATGAAGACAACGTATTTCCTGGAGAACCTGTCTACCACCACTGCAAACCGATCCGCTTCCTACTTTCTGAACCGAATCGGATGAAGTCCATCGATGACACCGGCATGGCTTCTCCGAATGGAAGACAGCTGTAACAATCCCGCTCTCTTCTTCCGCTCGCCTTGTCAACTTGACAAACATGGCATACTTGACATATGCTTGCACCGCCTCTTCATCTTAGGCCAATGAAAAGACCGTGGCCAACAAAGGCAAAAGTTCTTCTCCGGGTGACCAAGCCCATCTCGTGATCATGTGTCTCCTCTTTCAAGCAGCTCTGGTCTCAAATGTCTCAAGGAACATATAGCCTCCTCTCAAGTACAGCAACTCATTCTCGAGCCAGTATCGCCTCGTGGTGCCATCTCTCACCTGCTCTACCAGCTTTTGATACGTGGAGTCATGTGCAGCTTCAAGTCTAACTCCCTGTTTGAAATCTATCACAACTGAGCTCAACGATCCCACATAGCTTGCCACTTCCTTCCTACTCAAAGCATCCACTGTCAGGTCGACCAGTTTGTGCACCCACACAAAATCAAAGTCGGCCAAGAACTCTTGCCATCGAGCTTGCTTGGCAGTAAGCTTCTTCTGAGTTGTGAAGAAGGTGTTGGCAACATTGTCAGTCACTACTATGAACCGAGTTCCCATCAAGTAGTGTCAGTCTCTGCAAGTAAATGATGACCGTAGCTATCTTTCTCACTGGCTGTACCTTCCTCCGTCGCATTCAACTTCCGACTCAAAGGCAAATCGGATGCCCCTCTTGCACCAGCATCTACCTAGGGCCCCGGTCCGACGTGATCCGTGCACTTCAAACGGCAACCCATGTCGGGCGGCCTCAAACCTACTCCGAGGTGATCGTGATTCGGAAGCTCGAAGGCGACTGCACTCGCATCCCATTCCCACTTCCTCTCTTTTCAAAGGTCCTCAGAGAGGACCGCTATCTTGGAATAGCCTAGTAATTTTCTCAGAGTAGTTTGCTGTCAGGAACGATCGCAGCTCACCTTGGCTCCGGGGCTGGCCAATCTCGAATTGCTGCCACCTTCGCACCATCCATCCTTATCTCGGACTTTGAAATCAGATGACCCAGAAACTTGATCTCGGTCTGAGCAAACTCACACTTCTCTTTCTTGACATACAACTGGTTCTGCCTCAGTCTGTCAAGCACCATCTCGAGGTGTACCACGTGATCTTGTAGAGTCGGGCTGTAGATCACTATGTCATCCAAGTATACCACCACGAATGAATCCGTAGTCGACAGGACATCATTCATGAGGTTACAAATGTAGCTGGAGCATTAGTCAAACCAAAGGCATAACTAAAATTCAAACTTCCATACCGTAGTTACACATGGGGTCTTTGCCTCGTCCCTTCGCACCACGCTGCACTGGGCTAATATCCCATCGCAAGTCTAGCTTCGTGAAGTACTACTCGCTTCAATCGGACGAACAAATCGGCAGCCCAAAGGTATTTCCGATACTTGTTCTGATCGCGGACTTTATTCGCCCGTAATCCACACACATCCGGAAGCACCATCTGCTTCTTCAAACAAGACCTGCCTCCTTACGGCGCTGACCTGCACCCGCATCCAGCAACTCCGTCAACTGCTTCCGCAACTCTCTCAATTCTGGTGGACTCATCCGATAGGGAGCTTGAGCAGGAGGTCTCGACCCTGGCACGAGCTCTATCTGATGATCCGTCTGCCTTCTCGGTGGCAGCTTCTTAGGCAACTCGGGAGGCATAACATCAATCTCCGCATGGGGGCAACACCGCACTGACTTGCTTCGTCCGCTTGATCTCGATCACCGCACGACATGTGTGCTCGCCTTCCTAAGGCTCGCCTTTCTCCAACCCGCAGGCGTGCAAGGTCTTCTCCTGAAGGTCTCTTAGGCGGTTTGTCATGCCGCTTCACAAAGCATGGTCGCTTCTCATCCATGATCAATGTACCCCATTCAAGTGTGGCAACAAGGCTACCTCGCTCTCGAAGAAATCGTTGCCTAATATAAAATCAAAATCATCCAGCGAACATCAAGGAAGCTCCAGGTATTTCAATCCCCATCTGAATTTCCATGTTCTTCGCCATACTACGCGCTCCTTTGTGCTTGGCTATTTACTCGCTTTGAGCTTGTCATTATCTTTAGCTACTTCAAACCGAAGTTCGGTCAGCTTCCTCGGTTGATACAAAAAATCAGGTCGCCCCACCGCTCTTACCAATGCCACAATTCTTCTGCCCTCCGTCAAGAATCAACATAACCAGTCCTCTGGTGAGTCGCTACCAGACGTGACGAACAACCGAAGAGGGTTGGCTCTTGTGGGGCCTCGTCCGCCTATCTTCCCCGTCTCGCCTCCGGGCATTGAGCCCCTTCTTCGGGCAACCTCGTCGACGTGTGGCCCATCGCGGCATAAAGCATCCCGACGCCTGGTAGCTTGTGAGGAAGTCGCCCTCTCCCCCACTTTAGCCTGCGTATCCTGCTGCTTTTTCCAACCCTTGCCCACTCTCGAGGGCTTTCCATCCGACGGCTCGACTCTTTGTCGTGGCCTTTCCCCCTTGGGTGGGAGTAGAGGGAAGAGGTCACTCAGAGCCTGATAGGCAACTCGTCGCCGCCATGGCCGAGGGCAAGCCTGGACACCTTGCCTCGCCCGCTTGAGCCCATCCCCGCAATCCCGGACATGAAGTCAACAAATTTTGTCGACTTGCATTACGTCCTTGATGTCAAGGGATCAACGAAGCAAACTCCTTCACATAATCTCGCCCGAAGCCCGCCCGCTTCAGTCTCTTCCAGAGATCTCCTCGCCATCCACGCCTGCAGTTCGTAAGAACCGGATCTTTCGCCTTTTCAAGATCTCCACCGACTATTTACCAAATAAAGAAGATCGTCGCCGCTCGTCCGCCACCAGTTTTGCATCACCGTCAAATACATAGTGGGTATCGTTACCTGTTCACCCACCGGTATTCGAGCAGCGATGAAGTATTGCTCCATGTCCCAGAGGAAGTTCTCCAAGTCTTTGGCGTTCCGCGCACCACCAAAAGTCTTGGGCTCAGGTACTCGCACCTTCGCAGGAGGCGGATCTGCAGCAGATGGCGTGCCCTGCACCACTGCTCGCTTCAGCAACACGATCTCCCCCTCTAGAGATCTGATCCGCTCCTCGAACTCCTGCGCCGGCCATACCGTGATCTCGTCATATGGAATGTCCCCATCCGTCCCTCTACGGCTCTCTCTCGGGTCTCCATTGATTCACGCTGTGAGTCAAGTCGCAGAACGGCATCAGCGATCTGAGTCGAAAGGGTGGAGTTCGCCTCAGTTGCTGTGCCTATCTCCGCGTCAAGCCTGGACACCTGGGTGCCTACCTCGGCCTCTATCCTTGCTACTTGCTCACACAACGCATCAACCGTCATTCTCGCTACGCCATCCCGCTTTGATACCAACCGTCACACGCCTACTTTGCTCGTGCGGCGCCTAGAACCCGTCAGGGCCAAATTCCTCTTCATCGCCTCAACTCGTATTTTATTAGCTACTAAAATACTAGATAATTTCGCAGCGCTCCCAAAACTAGGCTCAATGCTCAGGATCCAACTCGCAACATAAGGATCAACTGGCGGCACGCAGCCCTTTATATAGGATGCTCAAGGGCAATCCCGATACACAATGACTAAGAGTCCTACTCTAACTCTTAGTCTTCCAATCCAAAGAAGCTGCAAAGACAATCCTTCCCGTGACAGAGTCCCGACCAATGAAACTCCGTACAATGCCCACACGCTTCCCACCACGAGGAGTCCTCCCCGCCTGGGGAGTCTGGGTTCCGCCAGGAGTCTCTCCCGCCCGAGAGACCCTTCCCGCCAGGAGTCCATCCCGCTAGGAGTCTTTTCCCGCCTAGGAGTAGGAGCTCCTTCCCGCCTCGAGGCCGACCCGCCAGAGTCCTCCCGCACAGACTCCTTAGTCGTAGGAATCCTTGTTGCACTCGGATTAGGATGCATGCCGCCCAAGGCTCTCTGCCCATAGCTAGCTGACATTCGCCTTTAATCGACTCGCTTGCCCTCAGCCATGCCCTGTGCCCCTGCCGTGGAGTGCCGTGACAAACACCGTATGCCGTCCCAACCGGATTACTCGCTTGCCTTCCGTCATGTGCGTGCTGCTTCACGCGAGCCTCCCACACATGTTTTCCAACCTTGCCTGCTGGCTTCCCCAGGCGGGCCATAGCCAAGGCACGCCTCATGCCGCACGACCTCGTGTTATCTAGTCGAGGGGCTTACACCATGGCACTAAGCCGAGGCACCGTGCCTAGGCATGCCATGGCACTAAGCCGAGGCACCCTGTGTAGGCATGGAATGTCACTAGGCCATGGCACCGTCTAAGCACTAAGCAGTGGGAACCTCGTTCAGTATGTTATGGCACCAGTCGAGGCACCGTGGTCTATTCATGGCACGCACGCTGTCGAGGCAATCGCGGCTTAGGCAAGCACCGGCCGCAGGCACCGCAAGGTTTAGCAAGCACTAGTCCGAATCACCGTGCCTAGCATGTCATGGCACTAGGTCGGTGCGACTCGCGCTTAGGCACTAGGTCAATCACCGCGGCTCAGCATGTCATGGCATCAAAGTCGAGGCACCGCTCAGCATGACATGGCACTGGTGCCTGCAATCGTGCCTCTGGCAAGCACTTGGTCGCAGGCACCGCTTGTGCTAATTCGTGGCTTGAACCACCATGCCTAGGCAATGTCATGGCACCGGGAATGAGGTACCATGCCCGTGCATGTCACACTCGCGTCGGTGAACCGCGCCTGCATGTCACGGCACCAGTCGCAGGCACGCCTAGGCATGTCATGGCCAGGTTCCAGCACCGCGGCCTAGGCATGTCATGGCACTTAGCCCCAGCAGACTGGCGTTTCCAGGCAAGCTACGCCAGTCAATCACCGCGGTTTCCAGTACAAGTCGGGCGGCACTAGGCTCAGGTACCGCCTCGCATGTCATGGCATCTGTCGGCGCACCGCCTAGGCTTGTCATGGCACTAGGCCCGTGCAAGCACTCGTCGAGGCACCGTGCCTAGGCAAGCACTAGGGTCGACGCGGATCAAGTGCCAAGGCAAGCAATTCAGGCCGACGCACCGTGCCTAGGCAATGTCAGCGGCACTAGTCGAATCACCGTGCTTAGCATGTACCACGCCGAATCACCGTGCCTAGGCATGCCATGGCACTAGGCTCATAGGGCCGAGGCAATCGTGACTAGGCATGTCACCCAAGATCTAGCCAAGGCACGCTTTCTAGGCACGAACACCTCAGGCTGGCACGGTGACTAGGCATGCTTATGCACAAGGCCAGGGCACCGTGTCTAAGCATGGCCTATCTTAGCATGGGGAGGCAAGATGTGATATCATGGGGGTGGGGAGGCAAAGATAATGGCATGGTCGGCACAAGGATTGATCCCCATCGTCCCGCTGCCCGGACTAGCACTCCATCTCCCATATCCATTGATGGTCAACGTACCAAAACACGCTATCCACACCCATTTGTCTTGATTTCGAAAGCAAGGCACCTGGCCACCCAATCGCTTCATTTCTGTTTAGCTTTTTATTCGAGGACCGAAGACGGTTCAACGTCAGGGGCTTCCCCCGTACCACCCCTGCAACGCTCCAAACCCTTGCTCCGGGAGGGACGAAAAAGTGGAAACACGAAAGGATCGGCGTTCGAGGGGGAGGGACGAATCGGAGCCGACATAGGCTGAATCTCGGATCGCGGGCGAAGAAGGCCACTCGCCACTTTACAATTTCGTCACAGATGGTCAGTTCGCAGCGGATTCTACCTGCTGCCGGTCGGAATATCGCTTCGCGCGCCACACGGCTTGTCCACCGCGAGGACCTGACCAAGGACACGTGTCGGGGTCGAGGGCCCCTACCGAGGGTCAGACCGGGCGACGGCGACGCGCTGCCGCTTTCTAGCCCGGATTCCTCGACTAGAGGCGTTCGCCATAATCCACAGACGCAGAAGCCACATCAAGTTTTTCTTCAAACTGCCGATGACCAATTGTGCGAATCAACGGTTCCTCTCGCACTAGGCTGAACTACTATTGCGACACCGCCATCAATAGTAAAACTAACTCGCTCACGACGGTCTAAACCCAGCTCACGTTCCCTATTGGTGGGTGAACAATCCAACACTTGGTGAATTCTCGCTTCACAATGATAGGAAGAGCCGACATCAAGGATCAAAAGCAATTCGCCGCTTATGAACGCTATTGCCACAAGCGCTTTATCCTCGTGGTAACTTTTCGGCTAATTCTAGCTTCAAATTCAAGGTCTAAAGGATCGATAGGCCACGCTTCACAGTCAGATTCAGACTGAAATCGTAATCAAACGTAGCTTTTACCCTTTGTTCCACACGAGATTTCTCGCTTCGCTGAGCTCATCTTTAGACACTACAAGTATCTTAACGCATGTGCCGCCCCACCTAAACTCCCCACCCGACAACGCCTTCCGTACTCAGTTCTCGAGTCGACCGTTCGACGCCCGGAAGGCCCCCGAGGAGCCGCTCCCATCCGTCCCCGGGTCGGGCACGCGTGGCGACCCGCTCTCACCGCGGAGCAAACAGTCCATCGACAAACGACGGGTTTGGGACTGGACCCCGTGCTCCAACCCTCGAGAAAATCCTTTTCCCGAGGTTACTGATCCATTTTGCCGACTTCCTCGCTTACATTAATTCCATCGACCGTAGGTCGTTTCACCTTGAGACCCGATGCGTTATGAGTACGACCGTAGGAGGCACCTCGTCCTCCGATTTTACGGGCCGCCGAGGGCGACCGACACCACGCGACGCAGGCGGTGCTCTTCCAAACGATTCTACCTTCCGCTGAGCCAAGCCTGTATGGGCGTCATAAACGTAAGATAACTCTTCCGAGGTCTCGACGACGCTCCTGACTCCCTAACGTTGCCATCACCGCCACACGTCCCGCTCAGAATGTTAACCCGATTCCCTCGATGCTCGCAGCGCAGACGCCATCTGGACGCTTCCGCCTCTAGATCGATCAACCCATGCAAGTGCCGCTCATTACGGAACCTTTCCCCTCTTTGGCCTTCCAGTTCTCATTTGAATATTTACATCGCCACCAAGATCTCGCGACCGACGGCCGCTTCCGCCCGGCTCGCGCGCCCCAAAGCCTTGCGGCGACTCGCGCGCTCCTACCATCGAGGTCTCGCCCACTCGACCCGCCGGCATAGGTCGCGCGCCCGCCATCCATTTTCGGCTTAGTTGGATTCGGCAGTGAGTTGTTACACACTCCTTAGCGGATTTCGACTTCCATGACCACCGTCCGCCAAGGCTCTAATCGACCAACACCTCAGGTTCTAGGTTAACTACAAGAATACACCGTAACCCTGGCCCCGGCTCATCCCCGCATCGCGCCCGCTACCAAAAATGGCCTTACTTGAGCTCTCGATTCCATGGCCCTACTTTAATGGAGCACCGCGGCCGGGTCCTACCCATTTAAAGTTTGAGAATAGTCGAGGGCGCGCGCCCGATGCCTCACCTATTGGCTTTACCCGATAGGAACCACCGCGCCCGGGCCTATCCCGAGGAAACTCAAGGAACCAGCTACTAGATGGTTCGGCTTAGTCTTTCACCTTCTATACCTAAGTCAAGAACGATTTGCATCGCCAAGATCGCCGCTGGCCTCCACCAGAGTTTCTCCGGCTTCACCGCCTCAGCATAGTTCACCATCTTCGTCCCGACAGCATGCTTCTACCCGGAACCCTTCTCGAAGATCAAGGTCGTCGACTCGTCACCCGTAGCGGGGATCCCGTCATCAGCTTCCTTACGCCTTACGTTTACTGCTAGCCCGCTGATCTCAAGACATGCTCGACTCTTGGTCCGTGTTTCAAGACGGGCCGAATTTAGGGGGCCCGGCCGCCGACGCCATGAGCGCACAGCCGAAGCATCGCCGAGGGCGTGGGCGCTGCATTCCACGCATCGGCGCGACGACGCCTCCACGGGTATGACTACAACCCGGCTTAGGTCGCCGCCCAAACCGCTAGCCGGTCCGCGCCCGAAGCCGACGGCAGACCGGCGGACGCCGCCCACATTCGACCGAGACGCATCGCGCCTCATCCGCTCCCTCCGACAATTTCAAGCACTCTTGACTCTCTTTTCAAAGTCCTTTTCATCTTCCTCGCTGCATTTTGTTTGCTATCGGTCTCTCGCCCAGATGGCCTCGACGGAATTTACCGCCCGAATGGGCCAGATTCTAAACAACCCGACTTCCGAGGCATGGCGGGCTCTCACCCTCTCCGGCGCCCCCTTCCGAGGGGACTTGGGCGATCGCCGGCCCCGAGGCGCTTCTCAGCTACAATTCGGACGGCGGGACCTTCGATTCTGGCTGGGCTTTTCGGGTTCGCTCGTAGTTACTAAGGGAATCCCCTTGTAAAGTTCTTTTCCTCCGGCTTATTGATATGCTTAAACTCGGCGGGTGTTGCTTTGACACAGGTCATTGTCAGGTTCTGGACTCGTGGTGCCCGTCGCCGAAGCGCAGCGCCCGACTGGAGATTCTCCTCCTTCCTCCTGCAGACGAGGGGAAAGGATCGGCGTTCAAACCGCAGCTTGTCGGCGTACACCGCGGGAACCGATTTTTAACCAACCGAGACAGCGATGTTCCATGGGGCCAATGTCGCGACTCGGTGCACCGGCGATAGGGTGGAGGGGGGCGGCGATGTCGCGTGGCGCCCGAGCGGCGTGCCCTCGACCTAATGGCGTCGGGCGCAACTGCGTTCAAAGACTCGATGATTCACGGGATTACGCAATTCCGCACCAAGTATCGCATTTTTCTCGTTCTTCATCGATCGAGCCTGAATGCTCCGTTCATGAGAGTCGTTTTTTGTGAGTTAATCGACCCGCCTTCCCGCTGAAGTGGCCGGCGACGGGATAAGCGTTTGTTTCGACCAATATTTTCCTTAGCGTTTTCCCGCAGCGGGGTTCGTTGTTGGTGGATCGGGGAAGGTCCGACGAGGCGGCCCCATGCCGCGGGCGAGGCGGGCTCGCGGCGCCGTCCATCGAGAGCGGAGTGGAGGGCTCACGCTCGCTGCGCCCGCCGACGAGGTTGTTAAACAGCGTGTTCCACGGGTCGTTCGGTCGATAGGTTCGATGTGATCCTTCTGGGTTCACCTACGAGCCTTGTTCACGACTTCTCCTTCCTCTCTAAATGATAGGTTCGGTGGACTTCTCGCGACGTCGCGACGACCGCTGCGTCGTAGCCCGTCGAATATCGAACCATTCAATCGGTGGAAGCGACCCGGTGGTGTGTACAAAGGGGCGGGGGACGTGGTCAGCAGCGGTGATATTTCAGCTTACTAGGAATTCCTCGTTGAAGACCATCAATTGCAATGATCTATCCCCATCGCGATGAAATTTCAAAGATTACGGAACTGTCGGCCCCGAGGCATAGACGTTGAATACATCGATTAATAGCGCGTGCATTTGAGAACATCCTAGGGCATCACGGACTGATTGTGCCTCAAACTTCCTTGGCCTAAGCGGCCATAGTCCTCTAAGAATTTGGTGTTGCGGAGGATCCTGCCCGCATAGCTAGTTCTTGTTTGAGGTCTCGTTAGTTAACGAAATTAACCAAAAAATCGCTCCACCCAGCTAAGAAGCGGCATGCCGCCGCGTATAATCGAAAGAGCTCTCGATCTGTCGATCCTTACTAGCATACGGACTGGTAGTTTCTCCATGTATAGAGTCAAATTAAGCGCGAGGCTCCCTCTGGTGGTACCGCCAGTCGATTCCTTTAGTTTTGACCTTAGAGCCATACTCCCGGAACCAAAAACTTTGATTTCTCATAAGGTGCCGGCGAGGTCCTAAAGCAACATTCGATCCACTGGTGAATCGTTTATGGTTGAGACTAGGGCGGTATCTGATCGTCTTGAGCCCCCGACTTCGTTCTTGGTGTGAAAGCATCCTTGGAAAATGCTTTGCCAGTTGTTCGTCTTTCATAAATCGAGAATTTCCTCGACTATGAAATACGAATGCCCCAGTCACGGTAATCATTACTCCGTCCGAGAAGAGCGACACAATAGGGCGAAATCTATGATGTTATCCCATGCTAATGTATCCATAGCGTGAAACGCTTTGAGCACTCTAATTTCTTAATGCGGCCGCAGAGTACGACCCGGCTTGATTAAGACCCGAGGCGCATCGCGGTAGAAGGGGCAAAGAGGGCCGGTGCACACCGTAAGGCGGGCAGAGCCGACCCATCAAAAGTCCAACTACGAACTTTTTAAGCGCAACAGCAAATATACGCTATTGGAGCTGGAATTTTGCGGCTCTTTGTACAGGCTTGCCCTCGATGGATCTCGTTAAGTGATTTAGATTGTACTCATTCCAAATTCACCCAGTTCAAAAAGGCCGGTATTATTTATTGTCACTACCTCCCAGTGTCGAGTTGGGTAATTTGCGGCGCTGCTGCCTTCCTTAGATGTGTTGCCGTTTCTCGGGCTCCCTCTCAGAATCGAACCCCAATTCTCAGGTCGCTGATGATACCATGGTAGGTGTCCTGCGCTTTACTTTTGCTTTCGTGTCATGAGTGCTACAGGAACCAGCTAGGCCCCGGCCTTCTCGATGCCTCCTATTCTCCCGAACACAAGGGCTTACGGGGCACTCTCCCCAGCTCGTATTTTATTAGCTACTAAATCTGAGACAATTTCGCATAGGCTCCCCACGCCTCGAGGGGACTCGATAACTACGTGGATCTGACTCAGACATAATGAATTAACGAGTGAGCACCTTGGGCCTTTATATAGGATGTAGCGGCAATCGATACAATTATGACTAAGAGTCCTACTCTAACTCTAGTCTTCAAATCCAGCTAAACGGCACATTCCTTCCGCATTAGGAGTCGGCGAGATGAAACTCTATGCACGGCCACACGATTCCCACCATGGTAGGAGTCCTCCCAGCCGAGGAGTCTATCAGCTAGGAGTCTTCACTTTGCGAGAGACCTTCCGCCTAGGAGTCCGGCCGGCTTAGGAGTCTTTCAGTCTGGGATTAGAAGTCCTTCACTTTGGGAGTCTGCCCACCCTAGGGTCCTTCACTTGCATAGGACTCATGGGGTACATGGAATCCTTGTTGCGCTTCCGGACAGGATGCCGCCCAAGGCTCTCTGCCCATAAATAGCTGACATTCGCCCCACTGATTCCGTTTGCCTCAAGTGCCACGCCCGGGCCCTCTCTAAGCGTGAGTGCGTGACGGCCACTATGCGCGTCTGGCCGGATGCGCTTGCCTTCGCTCATGCGTGCTTGGCTCACGCTTTGTGCCTCCCGGACACATGTTTTCCGGCCTTGCCTTACCGTTTTCCCTTAGGCGGGCCATGGGGCCAAGCCGGTGCCCTCATGCACTTGGGACTCGTGTTATCTCTAGTCGAGGGGCTGAGCCACTCCCCATTAAATTATTCAACGTCCTCAGATTTGACCAGCCGCGCCTTTCGAGATCGATCTTCAAAGCGCCACAATGTAGCACCCTTTTCTGACTTGCCTCGCGGCGGGCGTCCCCTTCCAATGAATCAAATTTTCGGTCCACTTGTTCTTCGTTCCCGTCTTCTATCCTGAGGATGCTTGCGATCTCTTTGCTGAACTTCGACTCTTGGCCAGGCGGGTTAAAACACGCTTTGCGCTCTGTCAGACCAGGATCCTTTGTCAAATAAGACTTGGGAAGCTTATGGAATGTCGGGTGAAGCTTCAGCCTCTGCGGTAACCGGTTGTAGGCCACGTTCTCACGGCTTCATAACTTCAAAGGGTCCATCGTATTTAGTCGAAACCTCTGAAGCCTTATTTACGATCTTCCCGGATGCGAGGAGTTAACTTCCAGCAGAACCATCTCCCTTGCTCAAATTCCTGAGGTCTCTGCCTCTAATGCACTTGCTAACCATGCGTCTACTTGCCTTCTCCCAATTTGTCTCTGGCTTCATCAAGCAAATCTTGAGACTTTGGCTTGTCTGTAGTGGGCTCGCGCTACGTCAGTTGCTTTCATTAACCCGATCGATCGAGGCGTGCGTGGGTGAGCTTCCATTGCTACCTCAAAGGGCTCATACTTGTGGCTGAACCCATTTGCGGTGTAGAATAATGTTTAGCTCACAGAAGTTCAAGCCAATTTTACGAGAGAATTTGTCCACGAGAGAGTGGCGCAAATACTCTTCCAACACACGATTCCTCTCTACATCGACCATCGGTCGAGGGTGATTATGATCAGAGAACTTGCATTATAGTACCCCACATCTTGAAGCAGGCTCAACCCAAAACTGCTGTAAACAGCGTATCTCGATCGCTTACTATGTCTTCGAGGCGTCCCAAAATGTTTCATGACATTCTTTGAAGAAGATCGCAGCGCGCCTCTTAAGGCACGGACACTCAGCTCGGGGTACAGGATGAAGGCAGGCGTGCCAGAGAACTTTTGTCTACCACCAAAACTGATCGAAGCCCTCTACTTTGAAACCAACGATGAAGTCCATGTGCGCCATGGTTTTCTCCCGGAATGGGCTGAGCTGTAACAATCCGCTTCCTTCTTCCGCTCGATCTTGTCAACTTGACAAACATAATATCTTGACATATGCTTACGTCTTCCTTCATCTTAGGCCAATGAAAGGCCCAGGTATACTTGATGCCAAGTTCTTCCTCTCTAGGTGACCGACCCATCTGTATAATGTGTTTCCTTGACTCTTGTCTCGAAGCTTGCTCGGAAGGTACATATAACTTCCCTCCTGCGAGAAATGCAGTAACTCATTCGGAGCGGTGTCGCCTCGAAGTTTATCACTGGCTCTACCACGACACGATCGTTGAGGTCTTGGTACGAGCAGAGTCCTAACTCATTGTTTTGAAATCACAATCTGCGTAGGCTCGGCGATCCCACATAACTTATACCAGCACTTATTCTACTCAGAAGCATCAGCCACTTGGTTGTGTCATTGGCTTGTGCACCCTGCAATCCGTCGACCAAGAACTCTTTGCCATCGAGCTTGCTTGGCAATAAACTAGCCGAGTTGTGAAGAGAAGGTGTTGGCAACATTATCGATCCTCTGCAGGCAGAGTTCCCGTCAAGTAGTGCTTCCAAGTCTCAAGGCAATGGATGACCCCAGTCATCTCTTTCTCATGGGCGCTGTACCTTTCCTCTGCGCATTGACCAGGCTCTCAAAGGCTGCGGATGCCTCTTGCGCAACCTCCACACGAGACCTGTCAGAGCGCATGCGTGTGCATGGCTTGTGACTCCATGTCGGGCGGTCTCAAAAGCCATTTCTGGTGATCAGCGTCTTTGAGCTTACGGAGCGGCAACTCTGCATCCCGTTCCACTTCCTCTCTTTTTTCAAAGGTCGGGTGAGAGCAGCGGTATCTTGGAATAGCGATGTAAATCTGTAGTAGTTTATGGCCAGGAGCGATCGCGATTCTGTCACCTTGGTGGGTGGCCAATCTCAGTGCGCCACCTTCGCTTTGCCACGTCCATCATATCTTTCCGGACTTTGAATCGGATGACGAGAAACTTGATCTCGGTCTTAGCAAACTCACACTTCTCTTTCTTGGCCTTATGTTTGGTTGCCTCGGTCACGCCGAGCACCATCTCAGGTGTACCCGTGATCTTGTAGAGTCGGGCGCAGATCACTATATCGTCAAGTATACCACCCGCGAATGAATCCGAGGAAATCGAATAGGACATCATTCATGAGGTTACCAAATGTAGCGAGAGCATTAGTCAAACCAAGGCATAACTAAAAATTCAAAACTTCCATAGAGTTACACATGTAGTCTTTGCCTCGTCCCCTTGATACAACGCGCACTTAATATCCGTCGCAAGTCTAGCTTGAGCGTGCTCGGCCTTCTTTCATTCGATCGAGCCGTCAGCGGCCCAGGTATCGGATACTTGTTCTTAATCATTGACTTTGTCCGTTAATCCACACACATCGGCGTCCCATCTTGCTTCTTCTTAAAGCGCGCGGTGCTCCATACGGTAGCGTTGGTGAGACCGGACCGCGTCGGTAACTCAGTCAAGCGCTTCATGACTCTGGCTCGGTGGACTTCGTCCGATAAGGGCTTGGCGGGAGGTCCGACCACAGCGCAGGCTATCGATGATCCGTGCGCCTTCTTGGTGGCGGCTTCTTAGGCCTTTCGGGAGGCATAACATCGGCCGTCTCACCGGTATGGGGGCAACAGCGTCTGGCACTTCGACTTGCTTGTCCGGCTTGATCTCGATCATTGCCGCGACATATGTTTCGCCCTTCCTAGGCCTTTCTCCAGGCTGCGGGGCGTTGGTCTTTTCCCGAAGGTCTCTTAGGCGACTGCGTCATAGGCCCTGAAAGCATAGGCGCTTCTCATCCATGATCAACGGTCCATTCAGAAGTGCGGCAACAGGCTACCTTGGCTCTTTGGAAGAAATAGTTGCCTAATATGAAATCAAAATCATCGAAAAGACACTAAGGAAATTATAAAGTACCTTTCAATCCCCCATCTGAATTGCCATGTTCTTTGCCCGCCACCATGCGTCTCTTGTGTAGCTATTCTGACTTTGACTTCTTGTCATCTTTAGCTAGCTTCAAGCCAGAGTCAGCTGCTTACTTGATACAAAATTGTGGGTTGCTTGGCTGTCTACCAATGACACAATTTCTGCCTCGGGTGCGCAACTCAGCATACATCAGTCCTGCGTGAGTCGCCTCGCCGCCTCGCATTCAACAAGCCCGAAGAGGGTTTAGCTCTTGTAGGGGCCTCTGCTCGCTATCTTCCAATCTTCGGCTACGAGTGCGTGAGCTTCTCCTTGCTTTTGGGCAATCCTCGCTCGATGTGGCCCATCGCGAGATAAAAGCATCCCAGACGGCCTGGTAGCTTGTGAAGTCGCCTCTCCCCCACTTTGCTTTGCGTATCTGACTGCTTCAACCCTTGCCTCCGCTCTTGAACTCCATCGACTAGGTTCGACTCTTTGCTGTGGCCTTTCCTTTTGGATAGGAGTAGAGGAAGAGAGGTCACTCTTGTGGTCGGATAGGCGGTCAGCTCTTGCCATGGCTGGTAGATCTTGGACACCTTGCCTCCTCAGTTGGTTTGAGCCATCCACCAATCCCGGGACATGAAGTTGAGTGACTTGTCTACTTGGACATGTCGCCCGATGTCAGGATCGCGAGCTAAACTCTTTCACATAATCTCGGCCCGACGGAATGCAGCGGTTTCTTGAGATTCCTCGCCAATCCACCTTGTGTTCGTGGTGAAGCGTCTTTCAGCTCCTTTTCAGATCTCGGCTCGATCTTTGGTCTCGGCCCGGCGGCGTCATTCGCTCGTTACGGTAGCCACAGCTTTGCATCACACAATCCAAATACATGGTGGTTATCGTTGCACATTACTTACGGTATTGACGGCGATGAAATATTGCTCCATGTCCCGAGAGGAAGTTCTCGAGTCTTTGCGGCTTTGCGGCGCTCCACCGAGATCTTGGGCTCGGGTACCTCGCATGTCGCGGGAGGCGGATGCACGGCGAGATGGCGTGCCTGCGCCGCCTTGCTGGCCGGCTGACACGATCTCCCCTCGGTCCCGATCAGCTCCTCGAACTCACCGGTCATGGCACGCGACCGGTCATGATTGACCCCATCCGTTCCTCACGGATCTCGAGGTCTCCGTCGATTCGGCGGTCAGTCGCGGGGCGGCATCAGCGTCTGAGTGAAGGGTGGGTTAGCCTCGATTCTTTAATGCTATCTCAGCGTTAAAGCACGGACACTGGGTGCTACCTGCGGCCTCATCGCGCTACTTGCTCCGCCTTGTGCCCATCGTAGATCATCACCGGCGTTGGCCGTCCATGGCTCGATACCCAGTCACCACCTTTACTTTGCTGGTGTGCGGCGCCTAGGAACATTATGCCGGCCTTCTCGATGCCTCACTATTCCTCTCGAACACCAAGGCTACCAGGGCTCCCAAACTCATTTTATTAAATTTGCTAAAATCTGAGACAATTTCATAGGCTCCCGCACCTCGGGGCTCATTACTTTACGTGGATCGAAGCTCGAACATAATGGGTAACAGTGAGCACGCATGCCCTTTATATAGGATGCTACCGGGGGCAATCTGATACAATTATGACTAAAGTCTACTCACAATAGTCTTCAAATCAATGACCCGACCTGATCAACTTCCGCGTTAGAATCTGTTGGGCCAAACTCTTCTGGCCACCACGATTCCGCGCAGTAGGGTCCTCCCTTTAAGTCGTCCCGCCTAGGGTCTTCACTTTGAGAGACCTTCCTTTAGGAACCCGACCCAGGTCTTTCGTCTGGTTAGGGTCTTTCTTTGGGAGTCCTACCACAGGTCCTTCTTGCATAGGACTCCTTAGGTGTGGAATCCTTGTTGCACTCGGATTAGGTTGCTTGCCGCCCCGGGCTCTGCCCGTAAACCGACAGTCGCCCCAGCGATTAGTTTGCCTCGAAGTGCCCGCGCCCGGCCCCTCCCCAGCGGGTGAGTGCGTGGCGGCCGCGTGCGTCCCGATGGGATTGCTTGCATCCGCTCATGTGCGTGCTTGGCTCCACTTTGTGCCTCGGGACACATGTTTTCCAGCCTTGCCTTGCTCGTTTCCTTAGGCGGGCCATGGGAGGCCAGGCGGCGCCCTCACATGCGCCCACGGGACTCGTGTTATCTAGTCGAGGGCTAGCGTAGGCCCACTATCTACCATCGAAGTTGATAGGCGGATATTTGAATGATGCGTCGCCCGACGCGATGGCCGTCGATCGTCGAGTTATCTGAATCATCGAACAACGGGCATAACTGCGTCGTCTTTATCTAATAAATGCATCTTCGAAGTCGGGGTTTGTTGCGTGGCTACAGAATTACTACGGTTATCAGAGTAGCAAGTACCATCAAACAAACTATAACTGATTTAATGAGCCATTCGCGGTTTCACGATGCAGATGATTCCATGCCACATGCATGGCTTAATCTTTGAAGACGAGCATATGACTACGCGGGGATCGACGGGTAGCATTCTTGTGGCGTCGGGTAGCATGCACTCGCTGAGACCACAATGGGTGGCGGGAGGGCCAGCGAGGCGATCGTCGTCATCTGGCATCTGGCGATGAGCGGCTTAAGCTGAGCGATGGTGGTCATTCGATCCCATGCGATGTTGGGCCGCGTCAGGAAACCGCGAGCCATCATCATGGCCCATTGTGAAACCCGCCGCATGGTCTGCGGCGTGGGGGTACATGAACACGATGATTGCGCTTGCCGAGGTCCACACACTTTATGGCGAGCTAGGTGGAAAAAGGCAACATTTGAGAGAAAATTCCATCGATTGGGAAGCGAAACCACAGGGAACCATTGATGGCGATGCGAGAAACGATTCAGCGCTTGTAGCTAGAATAGGGAGGGACGTGGGGCGATAGTTAGTTGCCACGAGCAAGGGCTGCCAACCCACATTACCCAGACACCACTCACACGCCATCGGGTTGGCTTAGGGCTCTGCACCACCCAAGGCAGTGACTAATTAAGTTGTCTCTGAGGAAGCACACGGAAGCAACAAGTGATGCCTTTGTAGGCATGAGAAGGAATATTAACACTATTTCAAGCAACCGAATAGTTGGTCAAACAGCGAAGACAAGCCTAGACAGCAAAGATTGCAAGCCTTAAGGTCCTAAGCCACCATGTCTGGGCAATGAACTGAGTAGAGGCACCATGTCTAGGCATGCACTTTCGGCCCGAGGCAGGTGCTGGGCGTAATCATGGCACTAGTCCCGAGGCAGGTGCTTAGGCGAGGCACTAGGGAGGAACCAGTGCCTAGGCAAGGCACTAAGCCAAGGAACCTTCTTGACGAGCCTCGCGAGGAACCTTGCACAGGCAAGGCACTAAGCGGGGAACCCACGCTGGGCATGGCACCAGCAGTGCTAGCAGGCATGCGCTAGTGGGGCTTCATGCCTAGGCATGCACTAGGACAAGGCACCGTGCTAGCCAGGGCACTAAGCGAAGAGCACCATGGTAGGAACAAGAGGCATGCTTGCAATGTGGGGAACATCCCGGGTCTATAGGCTTGGGAGGCCAAAGGAATGAGCTGACATGGTGTCTTAGGCAGCAGTCGACAAAGGCTGCATGGGAGAGCTAGCAGCAGGGATCATTGTCTAGGCTATGCGGGCAATCCCGGGTCGAGGACTTGGGGTGGCATATGAGCCGCCCATGCCACAAATTGGCATGGGTGTGTGTGCCGCAGCCCGGGGCGAGCACGCAGGCGGCGTGCTGGGCGTGGCACCATGCCCTAGCGAGGCCATGAGCCCAGGGCACCATGCCTAGACATGCACTAGAAATTTGGGCATCGGCCTTTAGGCATGCACTAGAGTGAGAGGCACCTTGCCTAGGCAGGCGCTAGGCGAAGGCACCATGGCTGGGCATGCACTGGCGGAGGCACCGCCGTGCCTAGGCGAAGGCCCCATGCTAGGTGAGACTGAGCCCAACAGGTGACTGGGCCATGCAAGTAGGGGCACCTGTGCAGGCATGCACTGGGCCGAGGGCACCTGTCGAGGGCATGCGCTGGGCCGGGCACCATGCCAGGCAGGCACTCAGGCCGGGGCACCCTGTCAGATGCACTAGTGAGGCACCTTGCCGGAGCAAGGCACTGGCGGAGCGCCTGTCGAGGCATGCCTTGGTAGGGCACCATGCCGAACAAGGCACTAGAGGCGAGAGTACCGTATCTAGGCAGGCACTGATTCGTGCCACAATAGGCTGAAGCTAAAATCAACAAGAATTTATATACACCTAAAGCTCCTACTACTGTTAGTCAAATACTTTACTTAGTATAGTAGTCTAGGATTAATTTTTCGCAGGATGAGTTTTCATCCTAAAAATGGTTTGAATCGGTGCATGAAGGTAAGGCTTTCTATTTGGACTCTTTGGGTGTGTTTCAAAAAACGGTCGGGAATGGTTTGGGAAAGCGAGGTGTAAACTAGAAGAGAAAGTAAAAGGTGAAAAGTTAACTTTGAAGATTTAGGTCTTCTTGGCAGGATTAGGGCAAGCAGGTGTCCTGGGTTTTTATCCTCGCGTTATGACATACGACCTATAGTCCATGGCATGTCGGATCTATATTTAACTAGCAAACCTCACCCATTGAAGCAACTCCTATTTAGTCAATACGGGTAGCATGCGGTTATGGCCCTTTTTAAAACCACAACATTAAATTATCATTTCGAAGACTCGTAGACCATCTAAGAAACAGCAGTGCATCTCTCACCCGAGCACTTGCATCCTAAAGCATGGAGTATTGGCGAAAATAATAACGGGAAATGTTACTTAACCTAATTTGAAGAACCTAACATGTAAATATTATCTTAGAGGCTCGTAGACCATCTAAAGAACAACAGTGCATCTCACCGAACCTTGCATCCTAAAGCATAGAGTATTGGCCAAATCAATAACATCCATGTTATGCAATATGTTTGAGATAAGGCCATAAATACACTGCAGTAGCTTTAATACAAAGAGGACAACATGCATATGCCCCGCCACGAAGCTAGCTCCTTCTCTTCCAAAGAAAGGAACAGCGACATCTCTTGAGTTGTCATCCTCGAGAGGGTGTTTAGCGTAGAAAGGGAGAGAAAAAGAGAGAGAAGAGAGAAAAGAAATAAAAGCAAAACCTAAAATAAAAGAAACTTTATTTACAAAAATAAAAACTTACAATAAAAAAAACCTTCTCCACAGTTGTTCCTTCAATTCTCCTCAGATTGATTACCACCTTCTTACAAAACAAGAGGTGTTTATATAGGCCTCCTCAAGGTATGAAAATACCAAAAAACCTACAAATTTGGCTAAGTTATTGGACAATTAAGTAATACACCAAGTTTGGAGGCGGTTTGCATTAATTACAAAGCATGACGAGGCATCAATTTTCGCTAGGCTGAAGAATTTCGCCCTAACTAGCGAAATCACGGAGCCTAAGCGAGAAGTGGAAAAATTCGCTAAGGCGGATAATTTCGCTAGCTAGCAAGAATTTCGCTAAGCTAGTGAAAATGTTGGCCAGTAAGCGAAATCATGTATTTTCGCTAAGAACAGTGACATTCGCTAGCTAGCGAAAATATCTTTAATGATAAGCGAATGCAAAAGCCCCCTTTAGGAATGGTGCATTTATTAACTTAGCGAAAATTCGAGGGTTTCTCCTAGCATTTCTTGTTCCCATTGGCCCACTTTGTTCTGCTTGCTTCTCTTCCATTTCCTTCTGCTTCATTTTCTTCCATTTTCTTCTCTTCTTTCCTTCTAGTCTACGATATATGATGTTGAGTTTGACTTGAATTCTTCATGTTTGGATTGACTCAACAATGTAGAGCATGGTCTTCCATAGCGCAAAATTTGCCACAAAAAATACGATCATTAGAATAATAGGGACCTTAATATGTAAATTGGGTTAATTATAACAATTGGTACACAAAAAGCGCTCAAAACCTATTAAAAATAGGGTTCAAAATAGCACTTTTTGGGCACTAATCACACCCCCCAACCTACACATTGCTAGTCCCGTAGCAATGTGAAGAAAGAAAAGAAGAGAGAACTATCTGAAAATGATAATAGTAATGTGCACAAAAGGTTGTAGTTCAAAAGGTTGTGAAAAGTAATGCCTAACTTAGGAAATTATTAAGAATACTCGAATTCGTGTCCGATAACTATCTTGAGGAAGATGAATTCCATCTGGTTAGTATCGAGGAGTCACAAAGTGTAGTGAATCAGCGAAACTTTCACGAATCTAAGTGTTTATTTGATTGGCTCCGACAATAAAGCTATGGCTTGCACTCTCTGACTGGCTACTACCCGGCCTAGAATGCTAACCAACCTAAATAGATTAGAGGACCCACACTCTTATTCCACAATTCTTTTTGCGTTGTAGGGTGCAATCTTTAAAAACTTCGACTTCATCAAAGTCCGTTAGCGAGGGTCCTGATGACTCCCGACCAATTAAGGTTTAGGGCATCAAGCGAATCGGCCCGACCACAAACTCTACGAGGCTTACTTGGGACTTGAATGACGAGGAATTAAGCACTACAACATAGCTCCACCCATCCACCCATTAGCGAACACAAAGTCGGTGACTCCCAACTTGATGAAGGTTTAGAGACCTTAGGACTTTAAAACTTCGCCATATACCCCTCGGACCGTGCTCGGGTTTCAAGGCAAAGCGTTGCAATTTTATTCTTTTTCTTTTCTTTTTCTTTTCCTTTCGTTTCTTTTTCTTTTTCTTATTTTCTTTCCATAGGGGTCCTTAACCTATTAAAAGCGGTGTGAAACTAGGAATTGGGATTATGCAAATTAAGGGAGGATTACCACAGTTTTGACATATCATTGAAATCTAATGTGCTTTGTGTGTGGTTAGCTAAAGGTGGAAAGAAAAAGATTCGAAATCAATAAATTAAACTAATCATTCACTCAACTAAGCATGGAACCAATATAACATTAATATAATTGGACAAAGCTTTAATTTTCAAACCACGGGTTAGACAAAACCACAAAGGATTGCAGGGTTTACACTTAGCAGGCTAAATTTTGAAAAAGTAGCTGTAAGAAGTATAACGACTTTATAGAAAGGGGACTGACAAGCCACTAAACATCACAAAATGGAGAAACTTTCTTAAAATAATAACAACATAAATACACAATCCACTTCTTTGCTAATTCTCCCCCACTTTTATTGAGCATCTCGGTGTCAAAATGGGGCTCGAATGAAAATTGAGAAGGAAGTGTTACCTCCATGATGAGATGTGATCATTTCTGGATAGGAGACTTCACAAGCTTTCCATCGACACCTTATTCACTCCGTTTGGGCTTCAAATAAACAAGTTAGGGGAAGAAAAGAGAGAAAAAAGGTGACCAGTTGTACCATTTTTAAAATTATACTTTCATAATAATCTCAAAAATGTTCTTTCTGACCATATTTGGATTCTAAACTCTCTAAGCTTTCCAACGGTACCAAGAACGCTTAAAACGGAGTTCGGATGAAAAAGTTATGAGCGAAACAAATCGGAGGTCAAAGCGCAGGGCATAGCGAAAAATTTTAAGCTAGCTAAGCGAAATTTTAAGCTAAACTAGCGAAATTTAAGCTAACTAACGAATTAGTGATTTCGCTAAACACTTGAAAAAGTCGCTATGTATAATAGCGAAATTTTTTGATTTTGATTTTGAATTTTTTTTTTTGAAAATTCAAATAAAATAAAAAAATAATATGTATATATATATATATATATATATATATATATATATATATATATATATATATATATATATATAAAACGATTTTTTTTTACTTTTACTTTTTTTAAATAAAAATAGCTGTATATATAAAAAAAACAAACGCTTTTTTTTTAAATATAAAAAAAAAATTTAAAATAGAATTTCTTGTTGGCTATTTTGGCATGCGAAAGCTTGCTAAGCCATCCATTTCGCTAGCTAAGCGGAAATTTTGAGCAAATTTTTGCACTATAGCGAAATTTTGGCATTTCGTAAATTGCGAAGATTTCGCTATAGTTGCAGAGCCCCATTAAACTTCTAACGAAAATTACTCTTGCTCCGGATTCTTGATTTCTTCCATTGAAGCTTCAAAATTTCACAAAAAACGACAAAAAATTAGTGTAAGAAAAATTGCGAGAAAGAGTAAAAATTAATCTAAAAACATAAATTAACTAAGAATTAGAGAAAAACTAAAAGAAAAATTATAGAAATCAAAATAAAATACGATAAAATAAAACTAAACAAGGCCAATTAACAAGAAGTGGGGGAACTTCGAAATGCCTAGGTCGGGTGTTTCCCAAACTGAACCCTTTCGAACTCCAACCAACTTGTGCCATGCAATGGCGATTGCATCTTCTTTGATGTAGTGGCAAAAATCTGAGCAATGGCCACTAACTCTTTGAAGTTCTACATGGCATACAGTGATGGGTTGGACTTACCTTTAGGAGCAGGTGCTGCTGGTTTTGATTTCTCTGCAGGTGTGGGCAGTACACTTGGTCATCGAGGGCTGCGGCGGTGGGTTATTTTTAGGGTTGGGCAGTGGCACTAGGATTCAACTTCATGGGGATTGGTTGAAGGATAGGTTCTTGGGGCTCTTCACATTTCATCACTACTCTCCTCGATTGTCAAGGCGATTTGTTCTTCTTTTGTCCAAGGCCAAAAATTAGCAGGGCATCACTGTAAATTTCCTCGAGCTGTGATTCCACTTTCAATTCCTCACGAGGTTGCAGTTGAACTGCTTTCGCTAACAAAAATTGTTTCGATCCAAGCACTCATGCTCTTGACTCTCTTCCTCTGCATGATCAAGCTTCTGGGCAAGCTTAAAAATTGAACACTGCAAGTTGTCCAATTTTAGCTCCATTTCACTTTGAGTCCATCGGTACTCTTGTTCAAGGCTCTTCCTTGTCTCCAATTTCCTAACAGCACGAACATTCTCCGCCCCTATTATCCTCAGTGTCCACTTGTTGCTTCAGGATGGCTTGTTCAACAGGGGATAAGGGTGGTGGTTGTTGCTGCTGGGAAGTGGGGGCATAACATGGAGGTTCATGAGGTGCATAAGTTGAGGGAACACTATAGACAGGTGCACTCATCCATTGGTCTCTATAGTCCCTCATAGACCTAGGTGGGTTTGGATTTCTCTCTACAGGTTGTTGCCACTGGTATGGAAGGTTCCTGTAATCCCTCATAGTCATGTAAGTTCTAGGGTTACCCTCTTGACTGTATTGCTCTCCATATGGGGATTCCATTTTCTCTCAGTCAATTTTCCCACAGAACTGACGCGCCTTATGGGTTTCAAATCCCCTTGAGATAGTTCTGCGGCAAATATGACACCTGGCTTGTCTGCAACACTTTTTTTTTAAATTGCAAAAGGTTAAAATTAACTAACATAAATTAAAAATAGCGAATGAAAAGCTGAAGCAGTGCGATTCACGCTAATTGATGAAAATTTGTTGGCGGAGTTCACACTGGCGGGTTTACAAAAAATTAAAAGGTTACCTTCACTTGATGTTGATCTAAACACCTTAACACCATCGGTAGTTTGGCACCATCCGTGACAGCATTTGATTCACCGTGCCACGGTGAAATTTGAGCTAAAATCAACAAAATTTATATACCCTAAGCTCCTACTCTGCTAGTAGTCAAACTCTTTGCAGTATAGTGGTCTAGGATCGAACACGGGGATGGGTTTCATCTAAAAATGGTTTGCATGTCGGTGCATGAAGGTAAGGCTTTCTATTTGGACTCTTTGAATTGTGTTTCAAAACGATTGAATGGTTTGGAAATTGAAATTGTAAAAGCTTGAAAGTAAGGTGAAAAAGTTAACTTTGAAGATTTAGGTCCAGCAACGGCAGGATTAGAGGCGAACAAGTGTCCTCGGGTTTTATCCTCGCGTTTATGACATGCGACCTATAGTCCATGGCATAACCGGATCTATATTTAACTATAAACCTGCCATGAAGCAACTCATTTGAGGTGTCCCCAATTTAGCATGCGAGTTATGGCCCCTTTTAAAACCTTAACATTAAATTATCATTTCGAAGTACAAGTAAAGACCATCTAAAGAACAACAGTCACATCTCTCACCCAGAAACCTTTGCATCTAAAAGCATGGAAGTATTGGCCAAAATAATAACGAGTGTTACTTAACCTATTTGAAGAACCTAACATGTAAATATTATCTCGGAGGCTCGTAAAGACCATCTAAAGAACAGTGCATCTCTCGCTAGAAGCTGCATCCTAAAGCACATGGAAGTGGCCAAATCAATAACATCCCATGTTATGCAATATGTTTTTTGAGAATAAGGGCCATAAATACACTACCGTAGCTTTTAATACAAAGAGGACAACATGCATATGCCCCACCACCAAGCTAGCTTCCTTCCTCTTCCAAGAAAGAGAGGCTTGTGACATCTCTTGAGTTGTCATCCTCGAGAGGTGTTTAGCGTAGAAAGGGAGAGAAAGAAGAGAGAAAGAAGGAAAAGAAATAAAAGCAAAACCTAAAATAAAAGAAACTTTATTTACAAAAATAAAAACTTACAATAAAAAAAACCTTCTCCACAGTTGTTCCTTCAATTCTCCTCAGATTGTTCACCACCTTCTTACAAAACAAGAGGGGTTTATATAGGCCTCCTCAAGGTATGAAAATACCAAAACCTATCCCAACTTTGGCTAGTTATTGGACAATTAAGTAATACACAAGTTTGGAGCGGTTTGCATTATTACAAAGCATGGCAAAGGCATCAATTTTACCGTAAGAGGTGAGGAATTTCGCTAACTAGCGAAATCACAGGCCTAGCGAAAATGGAAAATTTCGCTAAGGCCAGATAATTTCGCTAGCTAGCGAAATTTCGCTAAGCTAGCGAAAATGTTGTGAGTAGCGAAATCATGAATTTTCGCTAAGAACAGTGACATTTCGCTAGCTAGCGAAAATCTTGTGAGTAGCGAAAATGCAAAATTTTGCTAGGAATGGTGCATTTCGCTAGCTTAGCGAAAATTCCAGTTTCTCCTATGACTCACAGTTCCATTATTACTTGTTCTGCTTTGCTTCTCTTCCATTTCCTTCCTCTTCCAATTTTCTTCCATTTTCTTCTCTTCTTTCCTTCCCTAGTCTACGATATATGATGTTGAGTTTGACTTGAATTCTTCATGTTTGGTTGACTCCTTGATGTAGGCTATGAATTAGCTACATAAAGCGCAAAATTTGCCTAAAATCGATCATTAGAATAATAGGGACCTTAATATGTAAATTGGGTTAATTATAACAATTAGTACACAAAAAGCGCTCAAAACCTATTAAAAATAGGGTTCAAAATAGCACTTTTTGGGCACTAATCAGGCACTAGGCCGAGGCACCATGTCTAGGCAAGGTACTAGGCCGAGGCACCGTGTCTAGGCAAGGTACTAGGCCTGGCAGGTGCCCCTGGGCATGCACTAGGCGGAGGCAACGTGGAGGCAGGGGCATGCCTTTGCTCCAAGCAGCGTGGGGGGCGGAGGGGGCAATGTGGGGGAGGCAGGCATGCTTGCAGCGTGGGGGGAACATCCGTCCATAGGCTTGGGCGGCCATGGGCAAGCGACATGGCATCTTAGGCAGTCGACAAACGGCTGCGTGGGAGAAAGAAGCAGCGGGGTCATTGTGCAGCTCAGGCGGTCGGATGTCGAGGGGCTTGTGGGTGGCATATGAGCACGCCCATGCTCTGAAGTGGCATGGGTGTGTGTGCCGGGGCAGCATGCAAGGCGAGTGCCTAGGCTAGAGATGCATTGCCCAGGCCATAGAGGCAACCACCCCCGCAAAAACGTCTCGCCTTTTTGGAAAATTACGGAGGAGACATCACACATGCTTGAGGAGACATAATGTGGAAATTTTAACTTCAGGAAAGCAGTTTTAGTCCCATTTTTGCAAAATTCTCTTTATAATAGTATACATGGCGAAAAAGAAAGAAAAAATTTGGGCCTTGAGAAAATATTTATTTTTATTTATTTGCTGAAAATAGGGGGGAAAATAGGGAAAATAGGAGAAAATAGTAAAATATTTTCAAATTCATTTTTCACATGGGAAAAATAATGGGATAGAATTGATCGATTTGAAGTGGAGGAAATATTTTATTTTAATTTATTCTTGAAAAATAGAGTGAAAAATAGGAAACAAAGGGAAAACGAGGGGAAAATAGGGGAAAATAATTGATTTAAGATTTGACTCTTTGGAATGCAATATTTTACTATAAAATATTAATATTTGATAATATTTTAAATGAAAAAGTGATAATTTTAAATTTTTTTCTCTAAATATAGGAATATAGGGGAAAATATGGGAAAGGTATTGAAAAACATTTTTTGTCATGAGAATGATATTTTGAACAATGAATGAGGAAAACAATGGAATAGAAAGCGAGCATGGTTAGGGAAGCGTTAAGGCATCGGTGCGGAAAGCCATAATATTGTGGGTCTTGATGGCATGGAGGACAACGGGGTTGTGGCACCATCAATGTAGAGGCACCCATCAATATTGCAAATTACATTTCTTGTACGATGGAGCGGGTTACCGTGGTGTGTGGCAAAGCACTAGGCCGAGGCGCCGTGTGTCATGGCATGGCATGCGGTAGCGCTAGGCGGGCCACGTGTGTGGCATGACAAAAGCTAACTGACCGAGGCCATATGTCTAGGCATGGCATGGCATGGCATGGCATAGCACTAGGCCGAGGCCCCGTGTCTCTAGGCATGGCATGGCATGCCATAGCACTAGGCGCCGAGGCCCCGTGTGTCTAGGGATGGCATGGCATGGCCTTGGGCTCGAGGCCCCGTGTCCCCAGAGCATGTGACGGCCCAGAGCGGGCCATATGTCTAGGCATGGCATGGCATGGCATAGCACTAGGCCGAGGGCCCCCCGGGTGTGTCTATGCATAGCATGCCATAGCACTAAGCGCCCGAGGCCCGTGTGTCTATGCATAGCATGCCGTAACAGCAGCGTACGTGTGTCCTGGGCATGGCATGCCCGTAACTTGGCAGAGGCCACGGGTGTGTCTAGGCGTGGCATGCCGTAAGCGGTAGGCGCCGAAGGCGTGTCTAGGCATGGCATGCTATGTGCCATAGCACTAGGCGCCGGGCATCGTGTGTCCTAGGCATGGCATGACATAGCACTAACCCCGAGGCCACAGTGTCCCAGGCATGGTCGAGGGCCAGTGTGTCCTAGGCATGGCATGCTATGTGCCATAGCACTGGGGCGCCCGGGCATCTCGTTATTGTCTAGGCATGGCATGGCATAGCACCCCAGCCCGAGGGCCGTGTGTCTAGGCATGGTCGGGCCGTGTGTATGGGCATGGCGTGCCATAGCCGTAGACGAGGCAGGTGTCTAGGCATGGAATGGCATAGTGCGAAGGCATCGTGTGTGCAGGCATCGTGTGTCCTAGGCGTGACAGCAAAGCAATGGCGCCGGGCCCCGTGTGCCTAGGCATGGCATGCCAGCACTAGACCAAGACAGTCTGGGCATGGAATGGCACTAGTCAGAGGCATCGTGATAATGCAGGCATGACATGGCAAGCGATAGGCGCCAGGGCCCGGGTGTGCTGGGCATGGCATGGCACTAAGGCGTAGAAGACCCCGTGTGTCCTCTAGAGCATGGCATGGCATGGCAAGCTTACTATCTGAGGCCCCGTGTGCCTAGGCATGGCATGGCATGGCAAAGCACTATGCCGAGGCCCCGTGTGTCTAGGCATGGCATGGCAAAGCACTATCTTAGGGCCAGTGTTCTAGGCATGGCATGGCATGCCATGTGGCTTACTAAGCAGGAACCTTGTCTACGCATGAAACTAGGCCAATTAATGGCACATTCATGATAGAAATAAACCTCAACCCTAAAAAAACAATGTTTTTTAAACTAGGGCGAGTTTAATCTAGGCATGGCATGCCACTATGCCGAGGCACCGTGCCTAGGCATGCACTAGGCCGAATCACCGTGTCTAAGCATGTCATGGAACAAGGCCGTGTCGAGGCATGCCAAGGCACTTTGGGCGTTGCCCGATCTAGGCAAACGCGGCGAGATCAGGTGCTAGGCATGCCATGGCACTGGCCCAGGATCAGGTGCCCTGGGCATGTCATGGCACTGGGCAGGATCGGTCGCCTGGGCGTAATCGTGGCCTTGGCAGGCCAGATGTAGCGACACGGCCGGGGCAGGTGCGGGCCATGACACTGAAGTGAGATCACCTTGCTAGGCGTGTCATGACACTAGAAGCCCAGAGATCCACTTGCAGGTGTCTAGGCATGTCATGGCACTAGGCCGAGGCCACTTGGAGTGCTTAGTGACACACAGTAGGGCTGCCCGGGTGCGGGCCATGACACTGGCTAGAATCACGCGCTGGGCATGTCATGGCACTGAGGGGCGGGGCAGGTGCCCCGGGGCATGTCGTAGCCCCAGGTCGGGGGCCACTTGGGTGCGAGCCATGGCGCTGAGGCCCAGGGCGGTCTGAGGCCATGGCACTGGGGTAAGGGAACATGGGTGCCCGGGCCGTGGCAGCAGGCCCGGGGGCCGGGTATGGGCGTGTGGCTTGGGACCGGGGCAGTGCATTTAGGCCGAGGGCAGGTGCCCCGGGCCATGGCGCTGGGGCGGGGCAGGTGCCCTGGGCATGTCATGAACGTGGGCTGGGCGCGGGTGCTGGGCGTGACATCACTAGGCCAGGGCCTTGGAGTGCTAGGCATGCCTTGCAGCAGGGCGGGGGCAGGTGCTGGCATGCCGCGCACTAGTGAGGCACCTGTGTGGGCATGATGTCATGGGCGAATCACGGGTACTGGGCATGTCATAGCCCCAGCTGGCCCACCATGCTGAGGCATGTCGGTGGCACTAGGCGAGGGCAGGTGCCCGAGCCATGGCACTGGCGGGGGCG